>FXAL01056307.1:0-14936 GCA_900177555.1 Renilla reniformis
TACGTTCTCCATCCTTTACCCCAAGACACAGTTCGTTTTCACAATCTTTTATTTGAAAATCTGCAGAATAATCAATAGTTTACTCGAGCTACCTCAACATGGTATTGTGTTAACTTCTATGCCAATGTATCGTAAAAATACATAATTAAAAACGCGTCCAGGCTGTAGTCAGCTGTTCTAATTGACCAATAATAATTCACTGATAATTGGAAAGTATTGAATTATGGAATGTTTATTGCTTATGAAGGAACTATATTTATTTCCTTACTAAGGAAACTACGCCAATTCCTTTTTTTCAAATTCAATGTGACATTTATAATATTTATAATTTATATACGTTTGAAGAACATAAAGTGATGAACACTCGTATTATTTCGTATTAAGTATTGTCACAAGCGTCAGTCATGCAGATTTCAGCAATGAAAACTAATTATTCCAAGCCTCGCTTGAGATTTTTTGCCACATTAGGATTACCATTGATATTCATATGACTATTGAATTACACGTCATATACTATATACTAAATACTATATACTAATATAGTATTTGTTTATTTGTCTTATATAGAGTATTATATAGGGCATGTTATTTACATAACAACATATATAGGTTTATAATACCTACGTTTGTGTTTTTTGATGACAAACTTTTCAATATCCACACATTGCGCCGCTTGGTTGATCCTTTTGTTATATATAAAAATACTGTTCTTCGGACATTGACCATATATACCATTATAATTAGAAGACTTGTTTGATACATTTGGAAATACGGTTAAACTAAAACGATCTTGTTCTCCATCACGTATAACTATATCACATTGTTGTAGGTTACATGTCTTAATATAATATAATAATACAAATGTTAACACAAGTCTTTCTACAAGACTCACCATTGTTCCCAATGTGTTTATAATACAATTGCGATGTGAGTCTTTGATTGAGAGATATTAACGACCGGTCGCGTTATTCCACTTGTCTATCCGTCGTGATCACAGCATCATATCGATTACTTGTTCCGCAAACAACGGAAGGGGAGTGCTGGAATATTGTGTAGCCATGCGTGCATATCTTTGTCAATTCATACAAAAATATCATGAAGTTTAGTATGAAAATGTTATATTTTTCACATCTCTATCTTTGCTTTTCTGTGAGCGCTGAACTGCTGGTATATAAAATGGTATATGCATGTGTGGTGACAAAGATGTCAAGGAATAATTCTATCTATAATTCTATCTCCTGGGATAATTCTTGTTTCTTCAGCTACCATTGTTAGAAAAAAGAACTTTGTCATGTATTGATAACAATGATCAAATGAGTTGGATATCTAACTGAAAAGAAAAAAAATCTTCAATTTATATACCTATACATTTTTAATTTATATTTGGATAAAATGAATTTGATATAACGGCTCTTTCAATTTCTTTCAAAGTATTTAAAGCTGAAGTTTCGTTAATAAGTGGTTTTTCAAATGTTTTGTTTTCTGCATGTATTGTATAGGATAAATGGTTGTTGTAATCCTCTGAATGTCCTTGATTGCCCAAATTATCCGACATTAACATACTTTTTACTAACAACGACGTGAAATAATTGTTTGTGTTACCATTATATGGTACGTGGTGAGATAATCTGTGGTTGTTATATGGTACATAACCAGCTTGACCATACGAGGACTTGTTGGTTACTTTTGATGAATAATAATTGGATGGTGATGGTAGCGTTTCCCTTTGGTGGTAATAACTCATTGGTACATTACATGTCATTTGTTGTTCATAATTGTTATATCTAACGACATGATCTATATTGTTATTGCAATACGATATACTACTATTATTAATGCTGCTAGTAGTAGTAGTTGTAGTAGTATAGGTCATAGGTGCTTCACATGTTGATACAAGGTCGTCGTAAATATCTTTCACCTCAGGTAATAATGAGATATGTTCTGTTCTTGCTGGTATTAAATGTTCTATTGATATATCATTGAAATCATCGTCGTTGAAGCTCGATAAACTTGATGCATCCAAACTATCAGTATTTTCTAGAAAATCCGACGTATTGATTTCACTAAAATCAATTTCATCAATCCTGCTTGTTGACTCTTCGTCTGTTTTCGGTGAAGGAAAATTCACAAATCTGTAAACAGCTTTACGTTTTGGGACCTTAGTAAAAAAAAACAAACATGATTTTATATTCTTGAGGGTTGAGGGTCGATCAAGTTAAGAAAATAAGCTGGGCGAGAACATTGGTTCACGAATTTGTAGATCATGGGCCTTAAAAATATATAAAATTGTAGGATATAAATTGTAGAATACCCTTCCACTTTTCAACATTCATTTTCTCTTAGAAATATCCAAACAAATAGTTCTTCATATTGAAAGTTAAAAGATGAAATATTGTCATTGTGTTTGGTTGAATTTAGATGAAAAGTTTTGAAAAACGAGGTAATCATATTAGACGTATTTTAAGTAAATTGACAAGATATTTGATAACTAGTAGGACTAAGGTTATACAAAATGGACAGATATTCTACAATTTTGGCTAAATTGTATATAACGTAAGTTTGTTGAAAAACGATCCGGCTCGGTTTAAGTGATTGTTGCGGGGGTTGAGAAGTCGATGCATGATGTGTTGGTGAAAGAAGCTTTAAGCAATCTGGGGGAGTTAACCGTGACGTTTTTCAGAAATTTGAACTGGGATGGTGACGATGTTTACGTGACTTGTTGATAAATATCAGGATTAATGAGTTGTATTTGTAAGTTTACCTTTTCAAGAAGTTTCTTTTTGTAATAATATCTCAAAGCTCTTCCTAATTTGATCTTATCCATTTGTGGTCTATTCTTCACCTTCCCCCATAAAGTTGCTATCGTACTCTGATCCTTCAACACAAATTCGCCTTTCTCTCTGTTCACCCATGAAATAGCAGAGCATACTTCCTTGCCATCCAGTAACTCAAGAAGAAACTCCCAGAGGTATTGAGTAGTTCTTGGTCGTATAGCAGGCATGATGAGTAATACGTCGTCTACTTTGCTAAGAAACATAAAAGAATCGTTGAACAGGGATCTCCCCTCTTTACATGATAGCTCTATCGTGACTACAGATAATAGAAGAAAAGTATTCCAAAACGGCGTGAAACCACTACCCAAATTCTGTCTTTCAAATCAACAAATGCACTCTGTTATCAATCAGCTATCTTGGTCTTCATTTTATCTCTAGTTATTTTAGCTATTTATTTATTGAGGGGGATGGTGATTGGGTTATTTTGCCAATAACAATGAATGCGAACACAGCCTGGTGGCTTAACACAGCGTTCTATTAGCTTGGAGTCAGGCCCATCTTCAAACTGAGCAATTGACAGATTGTCATCGGTTGAAATCACAACAGTAATCCTTTAACACTTATTATATTGACCACTGTTTTTTATAAGAACTTTGGTGGCATGTATGGTACGTTTATTTTTATCTTGATTATATGAAAGTGTGTCAAGAATGACCAGTTCCGTTGAGGTTTCTCAAAAGTAAGGAAAAGAGAAGGAAGGAAGTGTACAGTACGTTCCATGATTTCTACATAGTTATTTAGAACAACGTGAGTCGACTAGCAGACATATCGACTAAGTGATAGCTTGGAAAATGGGCGTTACTGAGATCGCGCCAATTTTGTTGTACAATTGATAAAGTGAAAAACAGCCTAAGTGCAAGAATATGATCAGACTATACCAAAACTACAAATTTGATAAAAACTACCCTATCTTTTATATCATGCATTTTTTCACTGTAAAGAATTAGAAGCGATATCTATACTAATTGGAGCTCGCGATATTGATTGCAGTTCGTACTAATTAATTGAGTTCTAATTTAAAGTTCTATTTTAAACTTGTATATAAATTATTCTTTATACCAAAGAATGTTCGATTTCCAAGATGCGACTTACTTTGTGGACGGAAAAACGTGGTTTTGTCGTCTTGTAGTTTCCCGTGTATTCTATGTGTACATTATGAGTCAGCACTGATAATTCTAGTAGACTCTAGTTGGGTTATATACGATGTTTCCGGATGTGATGTACGATAGGGCAGGGCCATCATGATCACCCGTCGTTCACTGCCAGTCTATTTTCAGACTTGATTGACGTCAACAACCAATGTCGTTAAAATATTCAAATAAAATTTGAAAGCTTGAGCACTCTTTGTTATGAGATTACACGTGCTTTGAAAGGTTTTAGTTGACCTCAGAAAACGCATATTTTGTTCCTAGCCAGAAATTCTTGGTATTTCATTCAGAAATAAGGCATTTGTAAAAGTGCGGCGTGTATATTTCATTGATAATTTGACGTCATTAGTTCGGAGGTCACCGTTCACTTATCGGCTCGTTTCGTAATTTTATTAAAAAAGGGCCGAATGACGTCAAAGAGAACGTAACAAAGGTCACAACGCCCGTATTGCGAAATAGAATGCATGTGAGGAATGCTGGAATGTAGCAATGTATATTTCATTGATCATTGGAATAGTTACGTGATGTTGAAGGATTGGAACTCAGTATGATATGGTTCAAACCATAGTTGTTCGATTGTAATAAATCTGTCATATAATCTTGACATATTGATTAGTAATTATTCCATTAGAACATACCTAATGGAAGACAATGATGTGATCGTATGAAATAATTCTCAAATAAACATTGCTTGCATTAAAACGTTCGATGGTACTATTACGATCATCCTCGGTGATCTACTAAACTTGGTTATTTCAGACTCATGGTAGAAACTACCATCGCCCCAATTAATACTCAATCACAACAGAAAGTATATAGCTATGACAAGCAAACACATGAACTACTGCCATAAATGCGAAGAAAGCATACACTATATTATACTATAACGAGTATTTCCAAAACATGTGATTCATTTCAATACTTGGAATTCTCGAACGTTTTTCAAATACCTTACGTCGACCACAAGTATTATGAGATTTTGAACAAAGCAACGAGCAGGCCATCGTCTCAAGTGTGGTGGAAACATATAGGTTAGAGTTGTCTAGATCATATCTGACGGAAAAGTATCGTTTGGACAACCGGTGGATTGTTAGTGGATATTTTAGACATATCAATATGATATGATAATACTGTTTTCGTTGAAGGCAGTTAAGGAGATACCTACTCAAGGCAGCTCAACCCACACATTTGAGTACACTACATAATCAATGAAAATAATTACTTCCTAATTTTGTACACTTTCTTTGTCTTTACAAAGAATATTGAAACGTTATTGAGCGTGCTTGCAATATTACAAAGTCGTTCATAATATGATTCATCGTTGGTTGGTTGTTTTGACGGCAGCTGCCTGCGCCACTACCATCTCATGGGTAACTCTGGAAGGATGAAAAACTTGTCAAAACTTATACCGGCTTGCGACAGCTTAAAACTAATACCACTGCCTTTCATTTCCTTTCCTTAAGTCAATCCAAAGCTACGTTTTCAAGGCAATTGGCCTTCTTGCAATGATTTATATTTGGTGTAATACAAATTTGAAAATCTTTAAAAAAAAGAAAAGTTAGAACGATCGAATTATTTCAAATGTTCTTGAATGAATTCCAATGCGCTTAGAAACCTAAGGACCACATACCTCCCACAACTCAAGGGCTAGCTCGGGATTCCTTCCAGAATTCTACTGATTGGCTTTTACCAATCTGATCATTATTGACACCAGAGATTAACAAGCAACGGTAGATTATTATGACTTGCACGTGAACACGGCACTGATTATAGCTTTATTTTCAATGTAGAAATGAGAAAATGAAATGTTTCGAATGAATTCGTAGATTGCATCATCCCACGCATTGTTGTCGATCAGTAATGAACATTGTTTGTGGAGAAATCAACGCTGATTTAGACATTTACATGTTTTATAAATACAATCCCACTACAATTTCGAACTTCTATATTCTCTATAACAAATTATGAAAGATTTATACACCGGCATTATGT
This sequence comes from Renilla reniformis, assembly GCA_900177555.1. Taxonomy (NCBI): domain Eukaryota; kingdom Metazoa; phylum Cnidaria; class Anthozoa; order Scleralcyonacea; family Renillidae; genus Renilla; species Renilla reniformis. The sequence continues at coordinate 5,975 of FXAL01056307.1, forward strand.
TTTCAATATTGTATTTCTATATCATGAAGTTATCGGTTTTACGAAGTTCATAGAATTCTTCATCATCAAGTGTTGGTGTTTCTTCGCTCGATAGAGAGGCAGAACTTGGAGAAGCAGAACTTGAGAAACTTTCACCTCTTACACGAGTAAAATATTGATCTGTCATGTTCATGTCAAAAACAATATTAGCAGATGATACCGCTACAATATTGTCTGTTTCTTCCTCTTCTCTTAATTCATATGGGATAGAAAGAAACTGATAGACCCCTCTTTCTCCTTTAACCTTTAAAAAACAGAGTTGTTCATTATACTAATAATAGGTACTATACTGTTATATGGTGAGCTACTAAATAATTGAATATAAAGTAATTTCGTAGTTTGTCCATGTTATTTTAAATAGATTAAAAAGGTTGGGAAAACACGTTATTGGTTTTTAGAAATTCAAATGTACGGAAGTGACAGGCTATGGAAATTAATGTCATGTGACTTCAATCTCTTTTGGTGTCCAGTAAACCATAAAGTTCATTGTAGGGGAGTATTAAGTGCGGCGATTGTGGGTCACTGACTCAGTGGTCCACAGTTAATGTGTGAGGATAGTGAGGTCACGATCCAGGTGATTGATAATGAATTGCAACCAACCTTTCTCAATATATTTGTTTTATAATAATATCTCAAAGCTCGTAGAAGTTTCTTGTCGTCCATTCGAGGCTTATTTTTGATCGTACCCCACAGTTTTGCTATCTCATCAACATCGATCATTTTGAATTCTTTCTCAGCCCTATTTGTCCATCTTATTAAGAAATAACAATCGGTATCTTGTAATAATCCCCACAGAAATTCCCACAAATATACTGTATATTGTCCACTACGCCACGGCTTCCTTACTTTCGCTGTGGAAATAACAAAAAAAACCCAGTAATTTCAGTTTTCGATTCTCGGCAGTACTGTCTGTCACATTAATATGAATCTAACATTTCCTTCCCCTGATAAGTGATAATGGTTCTAATAAATAGACTGAAGTCGACATGAAATATCTCGTGCAGTCAAGTTGGATATGAAGCCCAGTTGACGCGATAGCTGGCGATACCTCAATTAGTACCAGCAGCAGCGGTCTGTCTAGAAAGCCGCTTACTGTCATATGAATATGAATTGAGAGGTTTGGTAGTCCTATCCAGAAAAGTGGTTATAGTAAGCTATATATGCAATGGTTATGGGCATTTTCTCACTCTAGACTAGGTGAATACTATTGTTTTAGATAAAACTAACGTAGGGAATGATCCTTCAAATATCTCTATTGTTAATCCATGAATGATTTAATCCACACAGAAGATAATCCACCGTATTTTTCTGGCATGCCGGAATAATCACAACGACTTTTCCTGTTTTCAATGTAACTTAATATAATAATTGAGATGTTGTTTATAATACCGGAGATTCGTTATCAGTATTGGACTTTCTAAATAAGTTTATTCTAACTGGTTTCAACTGACAATTGATATAGCTAATTCGAGTTCTTAATGTAGACTTTGAGTTCTAATTTGTTGCTAATTAAAGTATTCCCTTTTTTCTGTGTTGTCAGTAGCTGAACGTTATTGTTTTGATATTGAGAAAAACAAACTTGGAAACAACAACAAATGAGAAAATAAATGCTACGTCAAACGTGTTTTGAAGATAACAATGATATCAGTAATTGTTTATTTCACTACACTAAACCCCCGCACACACACACACACATACATTATTCTTTGTTCATTGAACTAATCACATTGTAAGCATTCCGACTTTTTCCTGTTTATTAACGCGATATTACGCTCTTTGACCTCGAGGGCGGCTAATCACTACACTGTTTTACAACTAATATCTTGTTCATTGTATCACATAGTGAAACGAACGCTTTAGAACCATTAGAAAATAAAATTGCAATTAGAACCAAATATATCATTTTCTGGAATATGTCAATGTTTGGCAGGAGATACCCCTGCATACCTGATATACCGTTAATAACGTTGTTCAACGTTGCAGTTGGTCCGTCATTGAAAGTGTTGAATCATCATGAATGTAATTTGAAGATTATGCATGGAATACTATCATATTATATGCACTACATGTTTATAAACCATGTAGACTACATGTGAATAAATTATATATTTTCCTCTCTCCCTACTACTTATTTCGTGTCTGCACGATATTTGGAAACCAAAACGGCAATAGTCATGCGACTCATTAACTAAAATAAGACATTAAACACTTGAAGTGTTTTTCTATGTTACCCCATGCGTCAATAATTATCTTTTATTATTTTGTATATTTTGTTATGTTATACATATTCCATTCTTTAACTACTTTAACTATGAGAGAAAACATGCAGTATAGCTATCACTTTAGTCTTCTTCTGATTGTCAGTAAAGAAACTGAACAAGCATTTTCTAATTGTTATCAAAAGACTTCACTTAATTAGACAACAGTCTTTTTTTTAAAACCTGTTTTTGTCTTCTGACTGTCAGATATTCCCATTTACCAATTGATGCGCGTCTAATTGCACGCCAGGTATAGCGTTTTTCTTGAACAATGCAAATTTCATACAACGATTGCTTGCAAAATAGATGCAATATTACAATTTTTATATCCTGTTCTTATAGCTAGACTATAAGTAACTAGTGAAACTTTTTCTTTTACCCACTCAAGGTAACATTTGACAAGAGAAGTAATGACTTTTTTACATCTCTTGTCTCGAGTGCATTTTCATGAAAACGTTTGAGTATTTTGTTATTATTTTCACCCCCTTTTTCCTTCTCAAATATGCATGCAGTTATTCTTTCCATGCGACTAACCAGTCTTGAGATAAGGATATATTTTTTTCTTCTCTAGTTACCTCGCTGCAAAATGTCATTCACTCAGCTGTTGTTTGCTCATTGCATGGCTACTACACTTCTAATTGCGTGAACACAGATACGACTCTTATTCACTTACTATTTACGACTGGAACATCAGAGATATCCTGCGCACCATTTTGAGGTAAGCTTGATTGGTTCACCATGTTCGATCTGACTGCAGTTGGTATGGATCGCAAGTTATTTGCAACTAGCTATACACTCATTAAATCATTTTGTTTTTCATAAATTACAATAATTTACACCCATGGACACCCATGTTTCCGTTGTCATAGGAATAAAACCTCGCTATACGTCATTCCACTGAGAACCCGCTAGTAATTCATCTCCCAGCGTAGGTTTGCATTATTTTATTATCAAGTATTTGGAACAAATACGAAACTGGAATTAGAATGTGTGAATATCATTGTTTAAATTTTGAATTAGATTATGTACAAAAATAGCGTGTTTTCTAATGTTCAATGATATGACCGTGATGGAAATGTGAGATGACCTGGGAATTAATTGTGGTGGAATATCTGATATTCCGTGCCACTCTTTGCATTTTTTCCTCCGCTACCGACGTCCCGGAACTTTGCTTCTATGATTCTAAAGTAGAAACTGGGCGTGGCATTGTGTTTTAATAAAAAAACTAATCCTGTTGTAAGTCAACGTTGGGAAAACAAAGTTTATTCAATAGGCAATAGAAAACGTTGTTTCAAATTAAACTTTGTTGTAGTTGATGAACTAACAACCTATGGATACACAACACTATACTTATTCAAATTAAGTTGAAAGTCAATATCAAACCAATCATCCTTTACTCATTTGAATATACCTATTATCAAGGTTTAATAATAGAAATATTTTTCTACAAGAATGATGTTATGTATGCATTAGATATATGTATTATATGCCGTCCTGGTCACCATCATTACAATTTATTACAATTTCAAATTCTAAACTTTATTACATTCACTATATTACATAATTTTGAAAATATAAATATTTATATTTGACGTAAATATAGAAAATACGCCTTATTCTGTTTAGAAATGCTCTATAATATACAATTAATTGCTCGTTGCTATCATTAGCTAGTCATTTAGTAAAAGCTTTGTGCAATATATATATATGTGGGTTTTAAATATGTATTTTTAGCCATGCAACGTATGGATAATTGTGACTACATATTACAGCTATGTCACTTTACATGTCAACAGTAACTCAAATACGGGTGTATTTCTAGTGCTATTGATTCAGTGTGATCCATTGCTTGGATGACAGCCCCAATTAATCGGGTCGTATGGCAAATGAAGGAATTTGTATACGCCCACTCTGCCTTTTACCTAGACAGAAACAGAAATTTTACCAACTGAGTGAATAAATTAGTCCTAATTTTGATTAATCATTTTATTCATTTCGTTCAAAAAGTGTTTTTGAAAGTGTTGTAAATGCTCGACTATTCGCCTCCAGGCACTTAGTTGCACCATCTTTATAGATTATTCGTTAACGATGTAGACAGTAATCATGTCGTCATATTACGCATCACTTCCGTCGACGTAGGTGTCCAAAGATTCTGAATATACTCTAACAATAATAACAAGTTGACAACTCGTATATTTTGGTAGATATAATTGCTACTTCGACGAGTTGTACCATGATATGTCTCAAATCTGGACATAGTTCCATAATCACAAATGTTCTATATAATGTACTAGGCTGTCGTAAATTTGATCATGGTATATCAAATAATATTTCATTTTAAATATCGAAGCTCACTTTTGCAAATAAGCTGGTTGTGGTTAATCAAATGCCCCCAGTTTCAGCTGTCTTACCAACGAAATTACTAGTAATTGTCATTTAAGAAGAGTAGTGGGCCGTGTAAACAAACATTTTATCATGGTCGTCAACATAGGACTAGAAGCTACGATATACAATGCCTTCTCCAATTATTTACTGATATAGAATCAGAATAATATATAGAATTTCGAATGTACAACTGCAAATCAGTGAAGAAACTCGCTCTGTGATATATGGTGTTTATTGGAATCTGAACTAATCGTGCTATAATGACTTCAAAGTAAACAAGAGTTCTTTGATGTTTTAATAGACAATGTGATAGTTATTATAAATTTTGATCCCACGTATATGATTTTCTTAACATCTATCTCGTATAAAAATGAACTACAACGATATGTCTATAGAAATTTCATGGGATAGCGGAACTTCTATTTTTTTGTTTATTTATTTAAAATTCCGGTTCGGAAACAGTTCATGATTTTGTTCTCCGTATTCAGACGTCACACCCACATAATAGTGGGAGTTAATATGGTTGTTTTTAACCAGAAAAGTAAAGAAGGAAGAACGTTATATTCAGATTCAAAAACAATTGCAAACGTATCAACAAAAGTTGTTTAATATTTCCCTATACCATAATACGTAATATAAAGTAATTAATTTCAAATAAGAATGCAGGGTTAATCTAAATTGATTAATTCAACTATATATAGTAGTAAAATTATTCGTTAAAAACTAGAAAAATATAAGCTTATGTGACTCCTTGTAGGTTCAATAATTTTGGTAATTTTCACCATCCATGATGGTGGTTAAAATTTGGTGCATATGTTACCTTCATAATTAGATCCCGTTTATAATATTGACGTATAGCTCTTCTCAGTTTAGTTTTGTTCATTTTCGGACGATTTTTTAACAAGCCCCATAAACTGGCAACTTCATCGGGGTCTATGACTACAAATTCCTTTTCAAATTTATTTGTCCAATTGATAAAAGACGTGCATTCTTCATCTTCTAAAAGTCCAACAAGAAACTCCCAAAGATAAGCTTGGATACGTCGTTTAATTTTTTTATCCTCCATGTCACTGTAAGTTCTCTGTTTTGGCGTCTCAGTGCTGTGTGCTTGCACGAATAACTCACTTCAACAAAATTACTATTTCATTTTATTCATCAGGTAACGGAAATAATTATGATTGAGCAAATGAAGCGCGATAAATTATGATAATGAAGGATCCATATCTCTGATCTATAGTAGCTACGATATTTACTTTTTAATGCAAGTCAATATCCACAAGCAAACATTTAGATTATGATTATAAAACTGGCTTTGATGAAATATCGTGATTTTAACTTATCATAACACTCGTATATGTGAGGGCGCCACGATCTCATTACTTTTTGAAGTCCAAAAATCACAAATAGGTACATATATTCGTATATTTTAGATTTTTTTAATGGGAAAATGTTCTCTTAAAACCTAGTCGGAGTAAAAGGAGCAGGGATTTTTGTTGCAAATTTTATGATTACTTGTATCATGACTAAGAGAGTCTTTGAACAATTCATATATAGTATGGATGAAATGCAAAGCTGGAGCAAGAGTTTGTTTCAAGAGTTATTAATACTGTTTATTTTTGACAATATCTATTTCCATATTTCAAGTAGATAATTGGGCATGATATTTTGACTTTTTATAATAATTCTTAGTAATCTTAAAGCGATATTGATATCAATGTTGCAGTTGTGTTTGCATAATTGTTACGTGGGTTTGTCCGTGCACGAGATAAGTGTCTATTTTAAAATGCAGTTGCATGTAAGTTTCAAAGGGGTCTGAACTGGCGTCGTTTGGAAAGAACACGTCTATATAGTCTAAAAACATAGCTATAATTAATAAGTCTTTGTTCCTTGGTTTTCTCGTGATTTTATGTGTTCTATGAACCGTGAGCTGTCATTGGTTTATATTTGCTTCTTTGTTGCAAATATTTTTAGATCTTCGTGTGTTGAGAATATTGAGTTCCGAATGTGCGCTTATTGCAGCTATAAGGATCATGAAGAAGAAAGCTATAATTAATAACATAGTCAAGAAAAATTGCTGTCAATATATTTGTTCTTACTTTTTATCTTTGAAGTACTGGAAGCTCTGAGATTATCATTAAATAACAGCAATATTGACGTTAGTGTGTGGGAGAGATGAATGATATTGTATATTGATCACCCGACTGACAGACAAACAAACAGACCATATGTAATTAGAGAATCAGAGCTCGAATCATCAGTTAATTTAGAAAAAGAACAGTTGATATTTGTGATCAATCGCTTGAACTGTTGAGCTGTGTATTATTTTAGACATATCAAGATTCATATAACTTATATTGTGGTGAAACTATATCTAGTTAACAACATACAGCTCGCAATAACGTGATCAATAGCGTGTTTTTTTTGTCGGTATTAAAACTTTTATCTATCATAGTGTTCGACTCTTCTCATTACTTGTTTACATTTAAATAAGTTTCTTATTCTCATTAGTGATATTGATCAACATTAGCATCCGGAAAATAGAGAAGAATAGAAACTGATTATTTTATATAAAAATGACTCACGTTGTAATTACTTTAGTTTACTATACTACGAATTCGAATATAGATATTACCAATAGTTTTGGTTCGTGGGAGTTCCATTGATCGGCGTATTATAGAAAGAACAGCAACTGATAATTCGAACATTCGAATGATTTTTGGAACATTGGTGAAAATTGCATTAATACAGTTTCGACAGTACTGTCACTGATGTTTCTTGTAGTGTACAATATCACGCACTTGAAAAACTACGTAAATACAGATTAAACCTGATTTTGTTAATGGAGTTTTTTTTATCTCAAATCAACTATCAATGTTCAATATTAACAATTAGAACAACCTAATATTCACCAAAAACTAGTAGAAACGCACAACCACATATATGCTAATCATAATCTATAAATCTGTCTCATATTTGAATTAATTGGAAATTAGAACACTTCTCGTACATCGTCAATGGGTCATTTAGGTCATCATTGTACTTTATAACTAAGTCGTATATTAATCCTTCAACAACCAGCAAGTTCCTCCCCGTCCCCAATTACAAAGTAACCAATCAAAATCATATGTTGTACTGGAGTGAACGAGCCAATCAGATTTCAGGAAAATGGCGCTTATTTGTCAATTACAAAATATTGGTTATTGATACCAAAAAAATTCAAATCATGTTCATATGTGCACCGCTCTCTGTTCTTCATGAAACGTAATATTGTCGATCAGTACGCTTCATTTGGAATGCAAAAATTGCTTGCAATGATAGCAACAGAGAACAAAATAGAGTCGGTCATATCCGGTGTTTCAGTTATGGTTCAAAGACAAGAGCTCTTTTAAACTCGCTCTGTTTCACAAAAGGAATGTTGCTTTAGACTCACATTACTCTGTGTTCAAGAAGTAGCTACCAAAACTGTAAGTTTATTAAACCTGACTTGAATCATATACATTATAGCTATATTACTTTTGAACTTATTTCAACCAGCTATACAACGTTTTGTTAGGTTTGAATGAAACGGCATTAAGTAATTTCTGGAACGTTAAGGCACTCTCAATCTAAACTTAAATTGCGTTATTTAACCTCAGAAGTGTACATAGTTTTTGTTCATATTCAATGTTTTACATTGCCACGGGACACTACGTTCCACATATTTGGTCAATATCGTTTCCCATAAACATAGAAAATCTCCCTTGCATTTTTGTATAAATAAGTTGGTATTGAATGATGATTACATGATCTACAGGTTGCATTGTATAACATTGTCTTTGGAGCATACATCGCTTCTTGTTATAGTCCAGATAATCCGTTCATTCCCAACATTAATATCACATTAGTTTTCAATCGTGTTGGTAATTTGGAATGTACCAAACGTTCCATGATTTATTCTAGAATCTTCATTTTATCATCAAACTAATTGAAAATGATAAATTCCTCAAACTGTAACAATCTTTAAATTAGACCTTTCCAAATTCTCATGTTAAACTGAGGAAAACTGAAATAGACGCATTTTGTTAATGTGAGAGCACCGCAGGCCTGATGTTCCAATATTATATGAATACATTCTTTTACGGTGTATTTTTTAGTAATTAAAACTTATAAATAAATTCTCATTTAAGATGTATGAAAACAAATCGAAACATTCAAAAATGACACTTAAATGTAGTAAGTTGATATATATAACAAACAAAATCTCAAATACATAGCTGAATATTGAAAATAAATAAATATAT
>FXAL01056987.1:0-11838 GCA_900177555.1 Renilla reniformis
ATATATATAATGAAAACAATATGTGCACATTTTACCAACTATTTCTAACAATATATTTAAAAACAAGCACAGCAGGACTTGACAATGACGCAAAATGTTTAACTTTAAACAAAGAATCTCGTCTGTTTCACCGTGTTTCAGACAGACTCACGTTTCACGAATAACAAATCATTTTACTTTTTTTCCTTCCAAAACCCGCCGGCTTTAGTAGCTACATTTACTGCTAATCGTATATCAAATGGAGATAAAAAGCTGACATTGCTTGCAAACAAATGTTTTGTGGTTTCATTGTTTGTAGCTATATGATGCAATGCAGTAAAATGAATTATTTGTTGATGAGAGTTCAGGAAATGATTAACATGCGTTCACGGCATGGCTTTCTCAACAAACATCACTGAACTCAGCACTGTGTTGCCTTTTAAAAGCCATCCATTTATTTATAATTAAATACAGTTTGTTGATCCTGAGAACATATATTTCTTATGACTTTGATATTATTGAAAACATATTAGAAATATGATGAACATATGAAACGACGGAACTGATAGAATTTAAACGAAGGAATTTCCATCGCGTGACAGTTGAAATAATTTAAAACTTATGGCGCACCAGATGGGTGATTTATTCTCATTTTCAATCGCAATCATAAAGAAAAGCGTGCATCAATGTTCTTCGAACGCGGAAGTGTATAACTCCGGCGTAAAAAACCCTGATCGTTTAACCAAGATTAATGTTCGGACTTTCACGGTTCAAAACTGACTTAAATACAAGTGTTTCTGTATAATCCGCTTAAACCGTATGACAAATTTGATGAAAGTTAACATGTTTGAAAATATTTGATAGTTTACTTGATAACATTACTAGAAATAGCTACATACACCAATGAAAACACTTTAATACCAAATCAGAATTAGTTATGGAATATGGAAGGAAAGTTATATTTTCTATAATATTAGCCTTCTAATGGACAGTGTTGAATACAAAAGAAGCTTAATTTTGCTGAAAGTAAGAACTAAAGCTATTAATTTTTTTCATAAGAATATTCTTATCGCTATCCGCGGCGGAAAAATTGTTTCCAGCTGTCAAAAAAGTTACCTCAAACTTCCAAATTGATCTGGAATGCCACATTTTTCTCACGAATATATTCAAGTAGAAAGTTGAGTGGGAAAGTTTGTTTAATACTATGTTTTATTTGCCGAATTTCCTCACATGTACACAGACATTGTCAACAATGTACTCAAGCGAGGGGGATTGTGCCAACGTAAGTCACAATTATTATTGAGGGGTTTAAATTTCAAGAGGTTACTAGAATGTTTGATCACCATCTTACCCGTGTTTTCTAAATACCATTGCTCCTTGAAGAGTGGATCTTTTGGTGTTTTGTAGCCTCTCTTAACACGTTTCAACACACGTTGTTGTTCGCTCCAAATTATTGCTGGATCCGAAGATAATCGTCGAGATTGTGAGTGTGCATGGCGTCGTCTTCGTTTCGCAACACTTCTGTTCTCCAGTAAATAATATCCTTGTAAACTAGCAATTTGTCCTTTATACACAAAACGATATCTATTAGCAATTCGCTTGGCGCTGGCTTCGCTATCTGTTTGAATGGCCCATGTGTTGGTAAAAATCTCACCCTCTTCACCTCGTAGACATTTGATCAGAGACGAATAAATGATAATAAAATATATAAAGATCGTTGTTGGGTTGGACATGTTGTTTGAAACAACAGTCGTATGGCTTAATTATACAATACAACGGCGTTCTAATACAATTCATAGTGTAACGACGCCATGAAGAAAATCAGGAGAACACAGCATGATTGCAACAGCTATTTAGATAAAGCTATGTATGATTTCTTGTTTATAGCTGCCATGACTAAACCTTGAAAGAACATGCACACGTGACATGTTTATTAATGTATACGCGCTTGTGATTGGCTCACACCAGAGGTATATGTCATGCAGTCTCTCCCATATTGTCCTTTGAAAACAACGCGACATTTTTATTGCGGTTTTATATCTGCTTAATATTCACAATGTATGTCTTACGTTGCCACATAAATTAACCGAAACTCAGGCAATGCGTGGTTTAGGTAAGTTACCCCCACAGGATGAAACAACATGAGTCTGAAATTTTAACCATTGCGGTCAATCACCAACTATATAGCACTGAAATCTCAAAACTTGCCATATAGCTCTACACACTTCACCATTTAAATCACAACTTTTTAACAGCCAAATGCTAATTATAATTAATAAAAAACACAATGATAATCCTTGTAATCCTTGTAGCGGAAATTCCATGAGACATAATATTTTCCCAACTTTTCCAAAATAGTTGTAACCATAACTTGTCAAATATATTGCAACACCACAAAAGCAATATCATGACAACTTTTTTTTCTGGTGTGTTGTTTGAGAACAAAAACATTACGTTCAAGTAAAGTGGCTTTCAAGAACGTTTTCTTTGTTGCTCGTTATTCAAGACATAACAAAAAGGTTTTTTTAAAACGGTTATTTCTTGACCACAAGACACTATCCATCGTCTACGTTTGCTCACATGACCACACAGTTATGAAGGCAAGATTAGTAACGATAGATGTTTTTTAAAATTGTTTCCCATTAGAGATCACATCGTACTTCTTAGTGGGCGACATTTCACAAACACTATTAATTTCCGGTGTCAATTTCATAACATGGTTGGAAATCTAATACTTGAACAACATTGAATATGGGAAATCAACATTGTTTATTGATCAGTTTAATGATGAAAAGATGATCATTTTACATGCTTCCTTCATCTCACATTCTTTCACACACCTATGCATGTGTTGTTACACGACCTATGACCACGCCCTTTTTATTGAAGCAACATGGTTTTCGCATGCGTACAAGTGGTAAAACTAGAAAACCAGCATCCTCTTCGGCTTGTGGTATTTTACATGTAGTAGATAATACAGGCAGTTTGTTGGTTTGTGGCACATTGCAATATTCACGACGTCTTTATAGTGGATATGTGTGTGACAGATATTTTGAACAGTTTTCAGTAACACCACAGAACAGACGGACAAGATAACACTGCAATTAATTATAAAACATGTCCCATCGTCTATTCATGAGACTCAAAACGGAAGCAGCAGTCCATGGGTAATGACATTTCATAGATAACACTAAAATTAACTGCTTAAACAATGCCTCATTGAGATCAATATATGCAGAAAAAGAATCTATTACGATTTAAGAATCATCAGTAATATATTATCATTAGAACAATAGAGCGTTACTATTCTCAAGCTTCGATATCAATTAGAACATTGGAATCAATTACATGAAATGACATTCCATTGTGATCATAATCAAGAGAATATTACCACGAGCACATGTTAGATAAATTATGAAATAGTATTTTTGCTCGAAGCTTGCAGCAGTAAATAAATATAATATAAATAAAAGTGTATGTATACGCATGTTATTTTCAAAACAATTTTTATGGATACTTTTTACACTTCATCTCATGTGGGGAATATTTTTTGAAGGGGTGGGTCGGGGACGAGAGGGGGTCGACACTGACAACGTCATTTCCTGTTGGACCACACATCATTTCCTGTTCAACCACACGTCATTTCCTGTTGGATTACGCGTCATGGTTTTTCTTCATAGTGATGATAATGATGATGTACATGTTCATGTCTGTGAACAACAGATTTTGAATGTGTTGTATTCTTTGTCAGCCCACCATCGACAATTTCGTGATTTTCACGCGTTTTCTTCGTTTTATTCTTTCGTTTTTTTCTTGCTTTCGGCTCCTCAAAAGGTGTTTGACGCGGCATCGCATGCACATAAAGATATTTACTCTCATCTGGGTGATATGCATAACTTGGGTTTAAGGAAACGCCTCTTTTTGGAGAATGGGGTATGGGAGAATTACACTCGGTTATATGAGCCCTAGGGGACGAGTTCCCGTTATGATGTGTCCGAGAAGTAACGTGATCCGGCGATGAATACCCGGAAGGTACTCTTGGCGGTGATTGATGCCCAGGATATGTTGGCCTTCGTGTGGAAGAACGTCGTTGAGATCTGCCCCCCTTCTTTTCAACTAATTGTTCTAAATCTTGATTAAGTAAAGCAAGTTTTGCTTCGAGAACGCCACCCCCTGATGCCGTTCTTCGCCGTGAAGCATGATGGTCAGGATATCCATTACCATTTCTCATAGCTTGTCCATTGCATCGTTTTGAGAAATCGTATTTATTTTGTTGTTCAACTTGTGGCCAACACCCTTGACACGTCATTGAATTCAAATGAACTTTCCCTAATTCATTATTTAAAACTTGCAAAGTTGAACACTTCTCGCCTCTTTCCTTCCGTCTTCTAATTTTCTTTGATGTATTAACTTGCTGTTCTAATTGCTTATCACTGTTCTCTGTCGTATCTTCTGCCCCTACTACAACTTCACGACGAGGAGGAACAACTGTTGTACCAGCACGGAGTTCTCTCTCATTTTGTTTTTGTTTGGAAACAGAAATATGTACTTTTACTTTTTTCACCTGTCCTGTTGGATTTTTTCTGCTTGCTTTCTCAACAGATTTGCCAAGAGCATCGTAAATAGAACGAACCAAATTAGTTAAATCCTGTTAAATTAGAAATCCTTCTTTATTTGCACAATAAAACTCGTTTATTTAACAATGACTACACAAATCTTGTTCTTAGATACTTACACTTCTATTCTTCAGCCTATTTGTAAGCCTTTTTTGATCTATCATTTTCATTTCTGTTTTTTAGCATCTTTGTTCTTCATTCTAATTCTTCTTTACTTTTTTCTTAGTTTCTCCGTCTCATCTATTTTCCCTTCATCATTCAAATCCTGTTTCCAATATTTCTCCTGTTTTCATGCTATTTTCGTTTCTATTTCCTTTTTTCGTTCTCTTTTTTTCCTTTTGTTATGTTTTTGTCGTATTTTCACTGTATTTTCACTTCGACTAAAATTTTGACAACTTTCTGCGTTGCCTATATCATGCGTTTCTAGTTACTCTCTTATTTTCTGTACTTTTAATATTCAGCAAAGACGTTATTCCGCCTTCATCCTCCGCGTATATTGACGCGTATATTACTCTACTTCTCGGGGTTCCATTAAGAGACATATAACAAATTCGGGGTTCTATATATCAAATACTGACCTCTCTTGAAATGTGCCCGTTATCTTCAAAATTATAAAGTGAAAAAGACCATTGATGGCGATCTGAGCCAACAGAGCGCACAGAAACACCACAATCAATATCCTATAAATGTCAAAACGTACGGTTTTTCGATGTGATCATAGAGACGCAGCTATTGAATCAGTCCGACGAAAACACCTACCGCAGCCTTCAATGGTGGACTAGTCTGTGGTGCAGTATTGTCATTTCCATAACCTTCTTTCACGAAATGAATATCAATATGTTTACCATCTGGTTCTGATGGTAATTCTACGACTATAAATTATAAACATTATTACAATCATAATTAGAAGTCAAGTAACCATTAACGAATTCGTTCTTCTTAATTAGTGTGTTCTAATGGTAAATAATATCGAACATTGTTTGATAATTTGTCACGTGTTTTGAGGAATTGACAGAACACCAGAGTTAAATAAAGTGCAGGCGGATGTACTAAATTAGATCGCGGGGGAAAAGGCATTTTTGTATTAGCAAGTGTTAAAAAAATAAACCACGCAAAGGTTTGCATGCTATTAGTAAAGTATAAATGATCATATTTCACCGCCATCTTGTAGCTACATGATTTAATCAAAGACGTGTATTGGTTGTATGGGGCTGACGTGCGCCATGATGACAGCGCGCGGTTAAATATTTGCGGTGTTTTCAACAAGGATTTCTCACTAATCAAAAGTGCCTTGTTTGATCGGTACGCTTTGACTCATTAATAAGAGAGAATCAAAAGCTATTGAACAAACACTTAATGAATTTCACAGACTAGGCTTTCACACACATGATAATACCCGCTGTCTGAAATTAAAAACTGCTTACGTTCAATTGGCAAACTCTCGTGCACATCACTTTTATATTTGCCAGCAACACAACTGACACTGTCATCCCAAGTAATGGCGTCATCCATATGGTCTTCCTGTGTTGAGCAAAATAGAAAAGCTTGTTATTATTAAATTGCAACATCTGTAAAGTTACAAACAAAAAATGACATGAATCATATATCATTACTACATGTAGCAATTATAATGCCACTGGCAATAATGGTAGAATAGTACCACATACTATCTATATCACTAATTCTAGTCGTTACTGTGAAAGCTATACCAAGAGCAGTTAACTAATAATAGTTTATATATGTACACAACACAGCTCTGCAGTGTTCATCACGAAGCTATAGTAGCATGGATCAGACTCAGCTGTCAAATACGTAATATTCATGTTACGTTTATCTACCGCTTTCCACAACTGCTTATTCAAACAAACTTGAGTGGGTTAAGACAGTCAAAGTTTATCATGTTGGAACACAAACACGTTCCTATTCAATGTACTCACTTAAATAACCTTATACATATATGTAGCTATACTAACGATATATAGCTACATATATGTATATAGCTAAAACCGTATATTTATTTGGATATTAACAAAAATATATTTGTATATAATTTGAAAAGGTTGTATTAGGGGTCATATATTATAATAGCAGGCCGCGCTAATGTGTACTTGACGTAGTATAATAAAACTATATGACGATAAACTAAACTTCAGCGGCTGGTATAGCTATGTGTCGTTGAATAATTCACAAATTGTATGTGGCAAAAAGTTATCGGTAAAACCACAAAAGAAGCTATCGTTTGCCGTCTCCTTGTTCACACACACATCGGCAACCTCATACACCCAGCAGGGACGACTCATATCAAAAGAAAAAGCCGACAATATCTATATTAGAACTTTTGAACATTTTCATTGCTACATTTTCACAAAATATAACATTTATTGTTACATTACGGTATTTAGAACCACGATAATGTCATGTTTTTGTCGAATATTGATAGTAAACAAACCTCATTAACAAGATATCCTTCATAAGCCGTCACTGTGCGCTTCTGTTTCAAAATTTCCTCCAACAACCGAGTTTGTGAACTTGTATCGTTTATAATAACACATCCTCCTAGATTCAAGGAAACATGTTGAATATTTTATCATATTAAACGGGTTGTGTTTCTTTCAAGTGTAGTTATATAGCTATCGTATAACGTAAATTATATTTAAATGATAGACCAACCTTCCGGAGATTCTCTTGAAATCCAAGCTAAATTGAGCAAAAGAAACAATGTAACATATTATGATGTTGCTTATAGTAGAACAAAAAATTTTGTACACGCTTGAAGTGATCTTTTTACGGTCATTATGCGACGGTTATAAGAACTAAATCATTGTCAATACCTTGAATGGAAGGTTTACTCTGCCGCTTTCCCATATTATAGCTATTGCAAATATTTCTACACTACACAGGTAGTAAATAGTACTCGAAAACACCAATCAAACTCCGTTGTGTTATATTGCTTAGTAAACATGATATATAAACGCGCAGGACTGAAACCACAGCTTGCAAATGGTCGCTTTTTGTGCGTTTGTCGGCGTTTATTTTATTTCCTAAAAGCTTGGAGGCGGTGCTTCGACTTGCTCGACACTCATTTGACATTCACTGAATTAATTAGCAAACTAATTGCTCTTCTCTTCTTATCCAATCATAACTGCACGAACAAATGTATTTTTTGTTTTGATTTCGCTTGCCTAACACATCAAAATCATCATCATGTATAAGAATTGTTCAAGACATTTGCCAAAGAAAACAAGAGTGAATCAAATAAGTTGCCGGATTCATGATTGGTACTGTAATTTGGGTGGCGTGAAAATAAGAAGTTAGAACCATTAGAACACCTGGAATGGGGAATGAAAAGAGAACGAAAAACCTAAGGTTGATATTCTATTGGTTAGATATTTCTTATAACTGCATCTCTGCTATGGAATATATAGCATTTTCACACAGTCTCAAAGCTTCTTTTTCTTGTTTTGTCGTCGTATTTTTCATCCATATGTCTTAACGCTATCTAACTTCAACAAATATAGTTGTTATAATGTTATGTTAAATAAACACTGATTAATACCACAGACACAGAGGAAATTATGATGTCAAATTGCAATGTGTAACATTGTCAAGATGTTCTCCAATAACTTCCGACAATGACAGGAAAACTAAACAACGTATTTCTGGCGCCGCCACGGCGGTACGCTATGGTTCCTGGGGCAGGACGGTGAACCTGCCAGGTAGTTGTTCTAATAGTACAATGATTGAATGAAAATGGAATGAAACTACTGGTATTTATAGTATCGGACTTACTACTTCTTCTTGTTGTTGTTTTCACGTGTGAACATTTCAAGATACAATAGGAATCTGTAATAAAGAAAATATAATTTGATCAGGTTCATTTGAATATCAATGTACAATGTTGAAAAAACCACCTTCCGATGACATCTTAAATACCACGCAATTAGACGTATATTTCAGAACGATGTGATTTCTAGAATTGTGCTGCAGATGAAATTTCGCGCTATTCAAAACAGTTGATCAATACAGTGTTGCCATATAGCAGAATATCGAAGAAGCAAAGCTCCAAGTTTGAAAGATACTCTTTACAGTCGGAGATATTGTTGTCGTAATGATTTATCATTTTGAACAAGCAATGCCGCTATCCGTCTGCCAAATAAGGCAATCTGATTGGTTGATATCTGATAGTCTTTATCGTTTCATTGATGTGGCTTTTTTTCGTGCCGCCAGAAAAATAAAATGTTCGGCTGAAAATCAATCGTAAATTCGGCTCAAGATTATATATCAATCGTAATTTTCATGCTTTTGAAGGATGGATAATTAGGTTAAATTTACCGCCTTTTCTGTTTTTGTGGCCAATATATAATAAACAGCTTATTATTGGACACGGTTTTCGGTTTATACACAGAGAGCTGTGTGTGCTGTGGCGGCGTGTATGACAAGACCCGCGCTTTTGCCGCCTATTGTGTGTCCACTGATGGAAATGTCGGTAACACTCAAGAAATCTCTCAACACATCGTAAACCTATATACTCTTCCACACACACAGACACTAAGGGTTTCCGTACACCAGACATATTCTGCTGTGCACCACACCTTTGAATGGTGTATATTCCATTTGTAACTTTACCACCCACAAACATGGTAAATTTCACTAAATTTCCATCTGCTTTCGGAAAAGTAGACAATTTCTACATTTTTATAATCATTTTTGAAAAAAAAACTGTGTGAAAAAAACTGTGTTCGTTCATGATGTTATCGCCAAAATGAACAGGAATTGACGCACAATTGATTGCGACATATGAACTAAAAAGCCAAACTTCCTCTGTTGAAAGAGATTGAGGATGAAGAATTTTAAGATTTCAATATCTATTTCATGAGATAAGCAAATAATATCCATATAATATTCATCGTGAAAGACGGTAATTGCCAAATGGTTTCCTCTCGGTGAAGCGCAAATAAGTTTCGAGTTGACTTACCTTGTGTAACTGGTGTATCTTTCTTCAAAACTTTTGAAATACAATTGCCAGCCATCGTTCAACCTTCTGTAGCCTCTATGTAGCTGTGTGATAGCTCTAGAAAATAAAATATTGTTAATTGAAAATGAAAGCAGAACTAGTGAAAAGTAGGTAAACTCACTTTGTGTTTGCAACGGGTGCGTCAGCTGAAAACTGTGGTTTGCAAACTATGATTAACTATTTTATAGCTATCAGGCGGAATTCTTGAAAAAAGTTTATTTTTGGTTTTGAACAATTGTTAGAACGTTAAGTTTGAGGTTAGCCCAAAAAACCTGGTAATCTATGACCAACGCACGACTTTCAATTAAGACTTTTTTCTTTCACTACAGTGTTGTTATTTAAGAGATATAGCTACCGCGTTATTTGAATGTTCCGTATCAGCGTACAATATTGCTGTATAAGTGACGCTTTTAGGCCACAGGTGAAGAAACTTATCAAGTAGTGAGAGCAGCACGCAACTTCACTGACAAGCCGCTGATAACGAGATAATAAGCTTTCTACGCGTGCGCAGTGCAATTGAGACAGAGCATGCGGCACATTAAGATATGGGTACAATTGTTAGCAGTTTTCTTAAAGATATTACAATCTTCACGAAAATCATGTTGAAATGTTTACAAACTGATATATCAATTTACTGTAACTACATATTGCTGTTTGTAGCGCCTATACAGTTCACTTTAGTATTTGTCTAATAAAATAATTGAAACATAACGGCTTCTCATTTAAATATTTTTAATTTGCAACTATTTACTTAAGATATTCATTGTTGAACGTAAAATGCGACTAAATTAACTATTTTCATCTCAAGCAGAAATATTTTCCTTGTTTCTACTGGAACAATGCTTATATACATTAACAATGAATATTGAACCAAAATGATCGTTAAAGAATGTTAATTTGTTTAAATGTTTAATATGTTTCTCAGTACATTCTTTTCAACTGTTAAATTTTCTTCTTATGTAGAATTGTCAGTTTCATTCTCGATTTGGATATTTATCGTTGCGGTTTTTGATGCGGCGGTATATTTTGAAGGTGGCTCTATAATAACTATCCAATCCCATAGCTACGTCACAGAAGGGATGTCAATAATTGTGTTCTATATTAATCACGTTTACCACACTTTAATTGGCAAATAACCAGCCGACAAAGTAACACCTCAACATTGCTTAGAATAAGTAAGAATACGTCAACGGAGCGGGTCATAATCCATCAACAATATTCCCATTGCTGTTTCAACAATAACCGTCGTACCCCTTTGAAGACAAGTCAACACGTTCTCACAACACTTTCTCATATTATTGTCTAAAACATTCGAACCAGAACTTTTAGAATAACATTTAGAATGTTTTCGTAAGGAGAACAAATTTATAGAAACAAGAAGCCTGTTTTTAAGATAATTTTGAGCGGTACTTTGAATAAATATCTTCAACATTTCATATTTTTACAATTAAAGTCAGTCTAGACATCTTTGAGAGGCTATTAGGACTATGCAAGTTAACGTCTACTGCCAGTCCTCGCCCTTCCAGAAACGTTTTTGTTATTTTTTTATGGAATCTTCGCCATCTCAACTATTATTCTCTTATTTAATTTTATACAAGTTGTTCACACACTTGTTTAGATTGTCTGTTTCATTCAAGAAGTATGGCGCGCCGCGATTACGTCATATTTTTAGCGACAAGCATGAATGTCTGCATACTTCATTATTTGACATGCAATGTGTCTGGCTAACTTGATCAATAAACAAGCACAGCTTTCAAACACAAAACAGAATTAGCAATGCAAAAATACATATTCATGAACTTTATTTAAACAAATTAAAATAAAATATAATGTAGCTACATATATACAAAATTAATCTCAAAATTTGCTATTTAAAAATGCACAAACTTTTGTTCAGAAAAATAGGAAAAAAAACTGTAAATAGAACTTCTTTTTAGTTTTGAAAATTATATTCTCTCGATACGAATAACAGCATCTTTTAAGCGAATTTTCCTGTTTTGTCTTCCTTTGTCATTATAATGACACGAAGATATGGTGCATTCGTTCAAACCAGGAAGTACTGTAGTTTGTTCTGGTGATGATAAATATTGAGAGCTAGGCACGTTATCAATACTATTATTATTATCATTATCCAATGAACAACTATCTGATGATAATGACTGCAAATATGATTTCGGCCCACACAAAACATGGATGGTTTTGTTTTCACCAGACACTCGTTGTAATATA
>FXAL01057069.1:3657-14267 GCA_900177555.1 Renilla reniformis
CCGTTACGAAAACTACACGGGCGTTACGAAAACTACATAACCGTTTGAAAACTACAAGCCGTTACGAAAACCACATAACCGTTACGAAAACTATACTGTCGTTACGAAAACTGCACGGCCGTTGCCCAAACTACACAACCGTCACAAAAACTATATGGACGTTATGAAAGCTATATTGTCATTGAGTTACAAAGCAAAAGTACCATTGAGTCACAAACCAAAAGTACCATTGAGTCTCAAATCAAAAGTACCATTGACAAGAAATCACAAGCGTAAGGAAAACTACATAGTTGTTACGAAAACTACTCTGTCTTTACGAGAACAACGTAGCCGTTATATGAAAACTAGATGAGCGTTGTTATACCTGGTTTGGACCTCGCGTGATAGTCACGCGCTTTGCAAAAATGGGCAACCGTCGCTCACGATTTCAATACTCGCATTTGATTGCTCAATAGCATTTGATTGCTCAACATCAACAACAGCATGTCGTCGACAGTAAACCCAGAGCAATAATGTGTTACGTTTAATACATTTGTCCATTAGAAAAATTTTGCTCCATATTGCATTTCCTGCGCTCGTATAAATTTATGGTAATGTATTTTAATTCTGTTTAATAATCATATGACGCTGGCGCTCAATAGACAATAAATTTGAAAGCAAATGTGACAAGTCACTCATTCATTGCTCAACTCTGGTCATGATTTTGATTCGTTCGAATGATAATTAATAAATCGTGAAAACCTGACCGTGGCAACTGGCATTAAGCCACCATTGCCATGATCTATCACCAGTTCCGTTCATTTATTATTCACAGCAGTTCAAACAATAATTATGAAATATTAATACAATTTGTATTTTGTAATTCCAGGAAATAAAATAATACTTGATTACTTGATTATGAACCTATGAAATGTTGACAGAAGTTTCGAATATAAAAATAAAAGATAATTATATACACCGTATACTATTAATACAGCGAATATTATAAATCCCTGATCACACATACCTGCGTTCGGCATAGAACTTCTAAAGTCCAAACAGATGTGAGGGAACTTAAAAAGCACAATAGTAATAATAATAGACATGATGGCAGCAATCCAGCTTCGTTAAGGAGATATGGTACAAATAAGCTACCATTTCCCAATAATAAATTAAAAACAAACACCAGAAAGGCAAAAATGTTGAACTTGTTAGCGCTTCCAGTTAGGCCAGAATGCGAATCACTGGCTAAAGATCTTAACATTGCGCAATAAAAATGTTCTCAAATATAAACGTATATTTCATTTCTTATTATACACTCACATATATAATAATATCCTCTTGCGGATGTTGTGCAACCCGTCATCAAATGTACCACTTCCGCTTTTATTGGAATCGGAAATATGAAATTGCAAAGTGTAAGAAAATACCCCATCATTGGATGCAACTAACATCAAAGGAAATTTGAGAAATAAACTCAAAAACAAACTCCGAATAGCTCGCGGACTTTTGACAAGAGCGTCTGCCGTTGTCTAAATCACGTTTCAAACCCTCTTTCAGAAAAATCCTTGAACTTATTGTCAAATCGTGCGCCATATTTTCCTAGTCACTTACTCTAAACTAGACGCTCACAATTGTCGATGATTCTCCATTGTTTGCTTTGCGGAAAAATGAAACTTGTCAAAAATTGGTTTAGTCTTGTTTGCCAAATACATTTGTCTATTTTGTCGTCACGTTGTGATTATGTTCATGTTAGAACTACAAACAAACGAAAAAATAACAAGTCTGTTTTTTGATACAATCATTCCACAATCCATTATGCAAGCAATGATAGATACATTTATAATGAAAAGTAAACAATATACATTCAAATAATTAAATAGTATAAAGAAATAATAGTTGTATAGAATAATATACTTTCACAACGAAATTTTAAACAGCAATTGTGATTTGCTGAAAATGGTCACGTGAATATTTTCACTAGTGAATATATTGAAAATATTTCACTATGAATAAATATGAAAAAAAATATATCAGTCATTATGGTATGGTATTATGGTTAGGAGTTATTATCTCGATGAGGCAGATTTGCCAAAAGACAAAAAAACAAATTCATGTATATTATTTCCTACTATTAATAACGAGAGAAAACAAAACACCAGTCGATTTTAAAACTTTGCCTTTGATTTAGAGGTTTATAGATTTCCACGTTTCTAATCCGATTTAAAGTGCCATCACCCAATTTGGCATCTTGTTTTTATTGATTAATTACGTTATTTAAAGACGATTCACAATATGTGTCATTTCAGTACTTGAAAAATGGGAAGTAATAATGGGAAGAATAGTTTTAAATAATAAACTACTGTTGTGATGGTATTATGTGATTAAACCCCCTATGTGTCATTTTAAAGTACTTATTAAAAATTGGGAATTTATATACGCGAGATAAAATGTCTGGGTCCAGAATCACGCACACCCAACATTCGGCATTTTACGAGTAACCTTACTTGTATATCTCTTATACTGTGCCCTTGTTTCACTATTTTGTAGATGGAAATCTTGAATTCCAAGTTGCTCCTCCGTATCCATTAGGCATCTCGCGATGATATCACTAATATGAAAAAACAAGAACGGGTAGATCATGACTCCCCCCTTGCTCGCACGCTCCTGGATAAGGGTGTACCGAAACGTATCTTTCAATAAGAAAGATTTAAAATGTTTTTCGTTGTCTTTAAAACAATAATTGATAAGAACCAAACTGGACATGTACTTGAAACATGTCTCAACTGAATATTAAATACACGTGAAAGAATCAATCATATGGAAGAAGTAATCATATGCAGTATATATTTAGAATTTTTTCACGCGGAACATTTCATTCGACAAACTTTGGTTCACACCACTATTCCTCTGTAATAAAAGATAACATTCATTCAACCTCAAAGTAGGTAATAAACGATCAACTAAGTCATTAGTCAACAATAGTACTGATTGAATGATATCGCAAAATGCTCAATGCTTTTTACGTCTGGTTGATTTTTTGAAGCATGTCTCCATGTGCAGTATGTTGATTGATGATTTAAGTCTGGTTATCATTTCATTAGTATGCTGGCGGATCATGGCGTATTCTTTTGGTGTAAAGTTATTAGTTTTGCTCGAAAATCAACAATTCGGAAAGCCGATTTAGACAGCACAACTTCTGCATGCAACCCACTTACGCAATCCTTGCAACGCCAGTCGTGTCGTTTAAATCTGCCGTAATACCGCTTACATCTGTTGCGCGCGACTGCAAAAATAGAGTTTTAAACCCTGTAAGTGTTAAAATCCTACGCCAGTTGTGAATAACACACACGAAAATTCAACTGCGGGGAATCTGTGGGGAAGTGAACAACGCCACAAAATGACGAATGAAGCCGTAACTATGAAGCCGGTACAGCTGACAAAAATGAGCTGATGAAAACGAACTTCGCTCGATATTCTCATCGTCAGTCATTGTTTTTTTTTCGTGCTTCCCAGTATCCCAACAGAAAAGATATGCAATGTCGTGAGTCGTGCAACGTTCACACGCTAACCTGTCTTGCATGCGACAATTCGGCCGAGGTGGAAAGCCTGGTTCGCAGTACTAACGGCGTGAGGGTGGCCGAAATAACAAAACTCAAAAGATTATTTTTCTTGAGAGGAATGATAATGGTATTATGTGATCAAACCCCCTATGTGTCATTTTTAAAGTACTTAAAAAAATGGGAAGTTATATAGGCAAGATAAAAGTCTGGGTCCAGGTGTACCGAAACGTATCTTTCAATAAGAAAGATATAAAATTGTTTTCGTTGTCCTTAAAATAATAATAATCAAATAATCAAACTCGACATGTACTTGAAACATGTCTCAACTTGGATATTAAATACGCGTATTTAAGTACCTGACAGAAATAATTGAGATATCATATGCAGTATATATTTAGAATTTTTCATGAGAACATTTCATTCGAAAAACTTTGGTTCACAACACTATTCCTCTGTAATAAAAGATAACATTCATTCAACGTCAAATCAACTAAGTCATTAGTCAACAATAGTACTAATTGAATGATATCGCCAAATGATCATTACCGTTCTCTTTTAGATTATTTTTCAAGTTTCGCTTCTGTGTCAGCGCTTAACGCGTATCTTGCGTCGCGTACTTGCGCCTCAAACTTGATATAGGAAGCATACGAGCTAAAGCAGAAAAAAGGAAATTTGAAAATGAAATTCTACTTTCTTTTTAATCGTTTACCCCCGAGATAAATTGGCCTGAATATTCTGAACGGAACGGCATTTAGGTAGGCAACGCAAGGAACGACGTTAGTTTGTGTGAATGTTCTATTTTGAAAACTTCTGGAATGCCAAATATTTCACATTCTATTTCATTTTCCGGAAATTAACATGGGAAACTTTTTGAAGGAAATGAATGTTCTGTAACTGGCAATAAGCTCGTTATATCTTGTGTATTTAAAGGTGGTTATGTTCTTCAATTTTCTGCAATAATTTCAAACAACCTCAAAAGACACCATATACTGAAAATGACCATTTTTGAACTTCTTGGATAGAAAATTACCTCGGAAACGTTTTGACAAGGCCTTAAAGAATATTTATTTTTAACATTCGGCTGTCCTTTAAAGCCACTTTAAGAACAATGTGAGAATGGGTCCGTCCCGAAATTGTATTTTCCATGTAAAAACAAAACAAACTCGTCACGGAATAAACTCATCTTTGTATCAGAATAACACACCCATAGAATAACATACCTGTAGAATAACACACCTGTAGAATAACACCACATGAGAGTGTAACAATAAGCAGAAGGTTCACTGGAGTCGGAAAGTTTTCGCGCATGTCGCATCTTCATTACACAGGTTCTGGCCCTCAATTGCATTTTGTAGCCAATCAAAACGCTGCATTTGTTGTTCCGCCATTATTCTGGCTTGCTTTTTCTTTGTACAAAGTTGTTTTGCACAACTATGGCAGCGTTGTAATAATCCTACGTTGTTGACCGGCTCAGATAAAAACGAGAAATTGAATCAACATTATATTTTTGACAAATTTTAATACACTAATAATTTTCAACTCCATGCTGTGAAGTATGCTTGGCTGCTCCTGGAAATTTCTCCATCTATTTCCACACAAATCTTGACTTAGTTAGCATGAATGTTCTCAGAAATATGTTTTATTCTCTTATTAGCTCTACTCGATGTGTAACTAGTTCATTTCTTGCATACAATATCTATATTTCACAAACATATAGCGTGAATTTGATATTATTTTTTTGAAGAACAATGAAGTTGTTACTTTTGTTGGTTGTAACTGTGGCAATTAGCCATGTAAGTTGATTTAGACGTTTATTGAAACCACCCAATGAAATTCTGTTTGAAGCGCGTGAACGATTTGATTGGTTCTAGTTACGAGTATAAAATAATAAAATACATAATAGCATAGAAGACCGGGTTTCTTTTGTTTTCACTGGGTTGATTACTAACTAATCGCTCGCTGCAATGGGAGATTAGTTCTGATCGCCTCCTCAGTTATGGCTGGTTAAACATGCATGTACATTCAACACAACAACAAAACACCTTCTTGTAATATATGTACATCATCTCCGTTGGAAACCCTTGTCAACTATGCTATTATAAACTGATAGCATGGCTTGAGTGAGATTAAATGATTAAATGGCTGCTTACCCACGGCAGATTTGCTGAATACCGTCGGAGTTCTCCCTTTTCTACAAACTTTTCTTAGGTTACGGGCCATTTAATCACTAATCTCCCGAAAACCATGCTATTACTTTTACTTAATTGTAGCTACATAGACATGAAATAAGCGTGAATATTTTCAGAGTGTTCTTGGTGTTTTATGTCCTGATGGGGAATCTGATGGAGAATGTGCTACGATCATCGAAGCAAAAACAAGCATTTTGCCCGAGGAGTTACCATCTGTAAGATTGATGCATTCATTCAACAAAGACTTTTTCATCGGAATAATGGTTTATTCAGATTTATTTGAAAAATGAATATTCATGTTATTTTTCTCAAAAAAAATTGATTCATTTCTTGTTATGTATTGACAATGGCTAAAACATATTTCAGGATGTCATGGTCGCCAAAGCCTCCATAGAGAAGGTCTTAGCTTTCTCACGTTTCTCACATGAAATATATTTAAATAAGCGTGACTATTTTTAGAATGGTGACGATTTTTTATGTCCTGATCAAGAAACTCGATGTCCAACGGGTTACACGTGTTGTCCCCTATCAACGGGAGGATGTGGATGTTGCCCTTATCCCAATGCTAATTGTTGTGATGATCAAGGTAGATGTTGTCCATTTGGATATTTCTGTGCCACAGCGTCTCGCAGATGCGTAAGGAAATGGTAACGCAGGTGAGATTGGTTTATTCATTTTGCACTTTCTCATGCTGAGTCAATTTACTTCATTTAAAGAAAGACATATCCGCAAACTATGAAACATGTATTGAATGATTGTGCTAATACTATTTTCATTATTTTGCATGTTTCTGGGAACTTTTGAGTGGTCATTATATCTGGCACCCATGTGGTTGTGACATATAGTTTAAACCACGGCAGCCACAAAAAAGGTTCAACTTGTCGAAATTCGAATAGACCTGAGCATATTCAATTTTTTCCGTGTTTCCTATTGGTCGAAAATAATCCCAAATGATATGATAAATGATATCTCCACTATCATAAAACAAAATGTGTATTTTTCAGAAAACAGGAAATTGATGAAGTCCTGGAGTCAAAGACTGCGACTGAAAACGCTTCAATGAAAATTAATTTCTAACATGATTTATCACTCTGTAATGAAAAATTTGAAAAGTTGAATAAAAATGAATTATTGGCTAAAAGGAGTAAAAGTTAAGTAAGAAAGCTACTAGATTTAACTAGACTAACTAGTGTTATATAAAGTATTAATAAGTATCGTTATGTTATAATTAACTAGTGTTGTATTATTTAACTAGATTAACTAGTGTTGTATTATTTAACTAGATTAACTAGTGTTGTATTCAACGAAAACAAATATCCTGGGCCGACAGTGGCTAAAAACTTCTAAAGCCTGGCGCACACTAGAGCTATCTGCTTAGCAAAATTTCATTCGTGAACAATTCCTTAAGGAGGTATCTCCCGTGTGCGGTGAAATTACGCGCGCCTTAAGGTTACAAAATGGATGGAACTAACTATGATTTAACAATTCTCGCTTCTTATTACTCCGGAGGTATTGTTGGCAGAGGCATCGTTTTGTTCTGGATTCAGCACTGACATCAGTCGTCTCACAATCACTACCAGAAATTTAGTCAATGAATGCACTACTAGGCTTTCTACTAAGAGAATTGTGTCATCACGACATAAATATAAGCTAGCAGAATCACAAGACGTTTTGCACAACGAACGTGTGATATTTTGCATTGTCTTATATCTTGGTTATTTTTCGATGTCTTCGTTTCTTCCCTATCAGTACGCTTGACACCTTGTGACCTAACATTTAAAACACAAAACGACAGAAACAAACAAGATGAGACAGTGTCGTTGGGATAAGATACGCATGTGACTTGTTTCGATGATACATGGCTCGGGGAAAGCGAAGCAACGAGAATGGTTGAGTTTACCCGCAATGTGCAAGCTCTACTGTCTTAAATCCCTAGGAACACTACTCTGCCAAACACCAGAATGCGTTTGTTTTAAATTCAAACGGCAGAAAACGGCCAGAAAAACAGTTATG
Organism: Renilla reniformis; assembly: GCA_900177555.1. Lineage (NCBI taxonomy): Eukaryota > Metazoa > Cnidaria > Anthozoa > Scleralcyonacea > Renillidae > Renilla > Renilla reniformis. The sequence goes on from FXAL01057069.1 coordinate 11,402, forward strand.
TGGATCTGAATGAAACAGGTATGGTTTCAAACCTAATTTGCTAGCAGCCGTTCCATTGTCCAAACAACCAATATTAATATCGTCTGCGGTCTGTGACTTGACTGACACCGACTTTATATACAAATGACTGTCTATTCTAATGAATTTTCTATATTGTTTTCTTTCCTGATTCCAACTTCGTCAAGATCATATTTTCATTATTTCTGTGTTCTACACACTTAAATTGCTCTTAAATTTTCTCAAATATTAGACATTATGCCAACAACAAATATTAATTTGTTATTTTAATGATTTTGAAACTTTGAAGTGTCAGCGAGTTTCATCATATGATATCAGTTGTGTGCATCACGTGAACAAACTATTGAGAAATCCTACAGTATATATATCTATATATATATTGGAATTTTGTTCTGCATTCATATACACATCTTGGATCGATCACAACACTTGGTTGATTTTATTACAAAACATTTCATATCAGAAAACTGTGAAGGAAGTAGTAAGTAACTAACAATCACATACTCTACATTGTTACTAATTACTTCAATAATAATTTTCATATGAATAATACTGAAATAATAATAAACATGTTCATTCCACCAGAACGGATAATCTCTCAAATGATGTTTCATGGCTTGTATTAAGATATAAATAACTCCAGTAACAGTTCTGTGGTAGAATTCTCAGAAGACATTTGTAATCCATTCATAGTCTTGAAACTCTAAAATCAATCAAAAGGCGTGTCCTTGGAGTCTCAATTATTGCTTTTAAATTGGGTGTTATTGTTTTGAAGTTGCAAAATATAATATTGGGAGTTCAACCACCCGTTCTCAGGATACTGTATGGGGTTTTCCCTCTATCGGTCTTTCCAACACGCACAAAAAAAATACTAATGCGAGAATAGGAATTCCATGTCTTCCATCTTGCGATTAGCAAAGATAATTGGGAAAATTTCGTGGGTAACATGTAGTCTCTTTACGATCAGTCACTCGAACGCATTTGGCGAATTAAAACACTTATCTGTCGATAGTTAATCAAGAAAAAATGAAAAACATCAGAAAATATGGAGGGTACATCTATTCGAACAAGGAACAGATTACTTTCGATTCCGTGATAAATGCAAACAGGAACTATTTCACAACAAATATTCTGAGACGTGACGTACATGATTCAATTTCCTGGAGTATTTTATTTCAAATTCCATTACAAACTGTTTGTAAATCTGCTATAACAAAATGTTAAAACAAATTAAAATCCATTAAATTAATATTAAATTAAATGGTGTATTTACTTGCCCAGAAAACTGAGCTTCGGGGTGATAGTCAAACTGTGGACGCAGGGAGGCAATAAAATCATTTAAATTAAATTCCAAATCTTGGAGTAACAATCATCGTGCCAAGTTCATTTCAGCTCAGAAATACCAACAAAATTCAGTCATATGTGAATGAGTTGTTGGACCATAATATAACATTTCAATATGAATGAAAGCTGATATGTTTTATTAAAGGAACAATGAAGTTGTTACATTTGTTGGTTATAACAGTTATTAGTCAGGTAAGTTCATTTCAGAATCGTACTCAAAAGTATTGATATCTAATATCTATAGACTGGCGGCAAAGAAACCAAACAAAAATATATACCACGAAATCAACAAATTAAAATTAAATAAATATCAAATGGATCAACATTGATCCAAAAATTATTCAATCCGAATTAAAAGATTTGATATATTTGTCCACGTTACTAGAAAAAAATTTGAATGAATCATGCCATATTTTCTTATATAGAGTGCTCTTGGTATCGTTTGTCCTGATGGACACTCAGAATGTCCTGATGGAAGCACGTGTTGTAAACTAGCAACTGGACACTGGGGATGTTGTCCTCTTCCAGAAGCTGTTTGTTGTAGTGATGGTGTTCATTGTTGTCCTAATGGATACACATGTGGCGTCGGTACATGTAACAAAGATGGCGAAACAACGAGAATGCTTGAAAAAGTAGCAGCGGTAAAATTAATTTATGAACTACTATTATCAGAAAAGTTCATATTTTGCAACATCAAAATGTTTTCATTCCGGAAAAAATAGTACTTGGCACAATCTCCTCGATACAATCCGCCCCCTGTATATAACTGATCATCTCTTCAAAAAGATGTTTTTGACCAAGACTTGTATCACAATATTACCCGTAATCAGTGTTAATAAAAGCGATGATTTTTGCTAGCCTTGTCTTGTGAAATGCAGCTATTAAGCTAACATATTATAGAGGAAACGTGTGACGTCTCTAGTGGTAGATGTAACAAAGATGGTGAAACAACGAGAATGCTTGAAAAAATAGCAGCGGTAAAATCAATTTATGAACTATTAGAATCAGAAAAGTTCATCTTTTTAAAAATTGAAAAGTTTTCATTCCGGAAAAAATAGTACATGGCACAACGTCCTTTATATTCTCCTCCAAGCTGTCTGTTTCGCGCATACAATTGAGGTAATTGTTCACATATATTTAATATATTTTTAATCTCTTATATTTTAAGCGCAATGTGGAATCAGTTGTTTGCCCTGATGGACAATCACTCTGTCCTGATGGAAACACGTGTTGTAAACTAGCAAGTGGAGAATACGGATGTTGTCCTCTTCCAAACGCGGTTTGTTGTAGTGATGGTGAACATTGTTGTCCTAATGGATACACTTGTGCTGGTTCAAGTTGTGTGCGGAAAGGGGAAACAACTAAAATGTTTAAGAAAATAGCAGCGGTATGATTTATTCATTCAGTTATCTGGCACTTTTTCATCGACATTGATGAAATTACTCAGTTTCATTTAGACAAAGTATCTTGAAGGTCTTCTTCTACCCCGTACAATTTCCCATCA
>FXAL01057082.1:0-10643 GCA_900177555.1 Renilla reniformis
ACGTTGTTTTCGCAATCAATCAATCAAGTAATTGGTTATGAAATACGTTTTCTTGGTTAACATTTATCATATTTCATTGTCTGGAACTATTTGTTGTTACTCTGTCTGATTGCCACCAGATGTTAGCTTTTCTTCAAACCATAAATCTTTCAACTTCAGAAGCCGAAATAAATTTGACTTTTGTGATAAATTCCACTTCTGAACTATTGTTAAAAGTTCTCCAATTGCTTCCTAACCTTGCCCCAGAAATCAGACCTTTGACCTCGAAGGTTTAGTAGAGAGTCACGTTCGGGAAAATATATTTCAATCAGCCCTATTTTACATTAATTCATATTTTTACAACGTGCGCTCGATAGCGAATGTATGCCAATATATTAGAGCTTATTGTGAGGACAAATCTATAACAATTAATACAACAGATAAGGTTCATATACTAATACACCTGTGTTTGTCACACCATTGTTCGTAATCATTGATTTTGACTAGGTATATCACAACTTTTAACAATATATAAATTTCATGGAAAAAAATACGACAACATCTGAATATGTATGTACACATTTTTTTTGGATTCGACACATTTTGATCTTTATTGTTTGTTTGAACGCTTCCAACAATAGAAAATTTAGCGTTAGTTGATGGAGATGCCATTCAACTATTCGAAATTGTTCCTATGTACATTTGGCTTCTGCTTGTCGGACCACTACGGTTAAACTATGTTCAACCGATAACTGCTTATCATCGTTGTCAGTCCACAAGAACGAGTTGTTATTGCATGTGTCCCCCATCATCACAAACAATCCGCAACAATATTGTCATTGGAGGCGTTTATCTGATTTATGTGAGAGCATTGTCGCTCAACGGATGTTTTCTACAGATATTTTTTACATTAATGAAGAAAAGCCTGGATTTGGTTGCCAATGAATGCAGTTTGTTGGCAGTGTCGGTGACGTTGCACAGCCTGTCGGGTAATAAAACCTTGGCGGGTTAAGCCTGCACGATTCACAACGTTGACATTGAGGTGTTTTTTGAGGGTTCATATATTCTGGTGTAACATACTGGAAGTTGTGTGCGCCATGTAGCATACCACCACGAGGTTGTAACCTCAAACTGTCTTCGAAATAACTGGGTTGGTTCAAACGCCAAGAAAGACGATGGCTGACCAGTGGTGCGATACCGCCATGGTTCATCAATGCCATTGGACTCTGCTCAAGCTTTCTATGTTTCGCGCGTCGGTTCTTGAACCAAACCTATATAATGGCATAAGATAAAATTGCTTTAAATAACCAAAGTGAATGATAAGAATAGTATAAACAATCAGGAAAAACAACAATCTTCACTTCGGAACAGTGGAAAACAAAAGTTTCGTGACGTCCATATATTGTCGTTGCGTGATCTTTGCGTGGAGTCACAACTAGTCTAGTTATCTCATGCCTATATGAATGAAATATAGATATATTGATGTTTTTATACTCATGACGAACAAACATGGTGAATATTTTGGCAAAACGACGTTGAACTTATCGAGGGATTTTGACGAGGCGTAAAATCATGATCTGATTATTTCAATCCCAAAAACGTCTTAACAGGATGTTGGCACATTGAAAATCCGTTTGTCTTTTCAAGTACTTGGTTCCGGTGGATTAAGAGAGTTAAAACAAACTAAGTTAAAAAACAGTTTGAGGAAATTGGTTTCAAACAAATACTTAATCAATGATCACGGTGTTATATTTCAAAAAACTCCAAGATGTGGAATACACGATAAAGTCACATTTGAAAAATTCCGACAATTTGATTCTTGACATGCCTGTGGTTTCTTTTCTGTATTCCATGATTAACAAACGAATTAAGTTACACGAACATTTAGTTGAAACGTCATTGTCGCTTCGCGTTACTTGTTATCTCAAACGATTTACACTTCTGTTTGTTCACTTAAGGATTAGTGTGAAAAACAAGGTATAAATTCCTACAATATAACACATTCTTTTACGCAAAATGCTGCGCAATGCGTACATGTAACTACGTGTAAATTCATCTGCGCGCGAGACACCTTGGCATGTTTTCACACAGCCTGGGCCATGTGGATTAGTGCCCGGCCGCGATATGATCACATGACAAACAATTTCCGTCATTGGCTATCGTTGTGCCATTAGTTTTACAAGTTTGGAGGCAAAATATCAATTTCCCATACTGATACCAAAAAGAACAAATATTACAGGGTGCTAGAAATGTAACTCGTGAACTTAATCCAGTGTCGTGACTTATTTAACTAATACATTTACTGCAAAAAAGAGAAACAGTGATGTTCCAGACAAAAACTCTTTCATTTTGACGTTCCGTTTGGAATAGTCATAATTGTAGCTCGTCTATTTGAAATACCGGTAATGAAAAGCATGAACATTGTTTTGGATGCGACCGCACGGTATGTTATCTGAACAAGTAACGCTCTTTGTTCCATGTACATGTTAGGCTCATTCGCCAGCACGTGGCTTGCCACCGTGATGGGCCCTGATTGCAATTCAATTTAAAAATTGAATTTTTCAGAAATGAATAGGAAGACTGAAGGAAGAATAGAATTTACCCAAAATATATGACGAATATATCACATTGTTGATCGAGCTGCACCTGCTGTGAATCACTTGATCTCTGTTGTTCAAAATACCGATCCAGGAAACGGAAATGCAAATCCAACGAGAATTGGACGACACGGCCGTTCTCCATGTCACCGGTGTTATTCACAGATTTATTGTTCATATATGGAGTACAATTATATCATTCACAGATATATAGATGTTACATTTCAAGCCATGTTATTTCATAAGAGTGGAAACATGTCGCAACCATTTGAAGTGTGCATGATCCGCAGATTACTTTGAAACGTCCATTCACAAAATCTTTCCATAAGAGCAGCGAACATCAACATACTATTGCGTGCGACTACGAGAAACCCCTTCATAAAAAAACTACTGTATTACACGTCTTAAGCCACCTTAGTTAAACTATTGTCATAATGCACTTATACCTAATCAATATTCGTGCAAAAATGTCAGAACCCGGGGTTTCGACACATTTTATCATGCCCGATTAATATTCGCGTTTTTAATCTGATTTAGTAAGACTATAATCTCTTAAATCCAAAAATTCTAAGTCTGATCTGGTGAAAATATTGATTGAACGGAGTCAACGCCGAACTGATTTCGTTTGCTTCACATGTAGTACGATCTACGTTCATTGTGTCATTTTGTATCAATCTTATTGAAAACATGTTTTTTTTAATGTCACCAGGGTGCAAGGGTTAGTGACAGTTTTGAGCACCCTACAGCCAGTAATGTTGCTTGATCTAAAGTGCCATATTAATCCAGGGAAGCTAACCACTCGGAACAAGTGACCTATCATATCCATACAAAGAAGGCTTTCTCTGGCTTCTCGTGGAAAACATCATATACTTGTAAAGTTGAAGTAAAGTGTCAAAATATACTAATATGGGGCTAATTTTTCCTGATGACAATTTGGCTTTCTCAAAATAATTACAATCCTTGCAAAACCGACAAAAACGAAAACGGGGCAGGGATTCATCGTAAGATTGGTTGGAATTTCTTCCAGAACATGTCTTTTCATCGGTATAATTTCACATTTATGACATATGAATTACTTCCGATATTTTCACGTAAATGATTTTATATGTAATCATGAAACCAAATATATTTATTGTAACTCGGAAATGGTGATGTATACTGAGAACCACACTCGTTTTCATCTCTATTGTGATGATAGAAAAATAGAGTAACGTTATAGAAGAAAACCATGTGATGAATTTCGATCTATTTTGGGGTGAAATGATCAACTTATAAAGGCAATGTTCTCTGAAATGAATGACAATGGTGTACCCAGGATAATGGAGATAGAGAAACCTTCAAATTAGTTCATAGTCTTATGTGGCATGTATAATCTGGAATAAGTTAATACGAAAAGGATGAATATCTCTGTTTGAAATAAGAAAATGTGATATACTTCGCATATTATAAAATGTCAGTTAATATAGGTCTTACGAAGTTATAACTGACTTCGACTTGACCAAGTTGCAGAGCGCTCATTGACATAGCCATATTACGGATCGGTGTTAACATACTTCGAAATATGTGAAAAATTAACAGCAATCGATTGAATAAAATGATCGTCAACGAAGGCGTGTTAAAGTCTCTCGTTTCAAGGAAGGGGTCACCACGATAAAATTTCTCAAACACGGCATTTCTATTCTGTCGAATGGAAACAGCTAAGGTAAGGTAGGTATTTTAGTGAAAACGACGGCAGCTCTGAATTGCGCCAGTGCAAACCTACTCCTGCATACACGTCAACCGTAAACAATATATGTATAGTGAAATGTCAAAAGCGGATTCAGGAAACAGTTAAGGTAGCTATTTTAACCACATCAGGACAATGAAATGTTAACTCGCAGCTATATGTAACTAAAATGAATGTATATGATAACAAGAGTATTTTGCCCTGTAAATTGGGCACTGTGATTCAGGTTATATTTTAGAATAAGGGATTTATCAGCTAATTGGGAGAAAAGTTCAAGGATGAAAACAATATAATGTGCCATAACTATCATTCAAGGGTTCAATGGTATAAGTATATTTTTGGAATATATAACACGTTATTCCCTACATTTTTGCGATTTTGAGGAAAAGCACAATTTGCATCAAGATATACTAACTACAATCTTCAGTTACTGATTCCAACAACTGTACTGGAAGAAGATGTATTTTACCTTTATATTTGTATATTTCAACTTCTATATATATAACTATATATACTTCAACTTCTGGTTAAGTTAAAACAAAGTGTAACTTTTAGATAGATAATGGCAGACATCGTCCATCCAGTTTATTGTATAGGGTTCCTATGGGAATGTATAGATCACCTTATAACGCTTCTGAATAGAGATCTCTATATGGGTGTACGTATTCAATACGTACAGCGTTCGCGTGATTGTGATTCGCATATAATACAGCAATCATTCTTCCCCAAAGGATCTCCATTCTTCGTTAAGTCATATTATGGGTTTTATGTGTAAAAAATATACATTACTACCTAAATTATTAGCTAAGCAGCCAATTAGCTACATACTTGTATTCTCGATTCTGGTAAATTCGTGAAGGACGCCAGTCTTTCTCTCATGAAGACATCTGGGTAATGGGTTCTTGCGAAAGCTCTTTCCATTGTCGACAATTGTTGCTGAGTAAACGCCGTGCGAGCTCTTCTTGACTTGCTTTTAGCCTCAGTCTGTTCTGTCATAGCATCTGAAAGAAAACAAGGTCAGGTAAAGAGTATTTCATTAAAATTACTTTTTTAACAAACAATCTTCCAATATGAGTGTCTCAAGTCCAACGAATTCCGCAATCTATCACGCGAAAGACTGTTTTGGCAAACGTTAAAAAGCCAGAGGTTTACCTAAAGGGTAGAATTGTTCACACAGACATCCAAAGCATATTTCTGTTACCGTGTGACATCTAATTTCAAATAATTGCGACGAGTCTAATTCACGGAATCGTTTTTGTTGAACATTTTGGTCATGGCGCAAACCATCCTTTGTTTGAATTTGAAATAAAACGAGGGCAAACACTGTATTACAGCATCCAAAACTTCTATAAGGGCTTCTTCTATTTGCTAAACTTCTATTTTCGCTATAAATCAGCATTTTAAATCAACAAGTTAGCTTATTTTGATGAAAATTGCCATTATTTTATAGCCAATTCACGTCATCCGTTTGGTCGTTCGTTATGAACGCTAGTATGTTTGATATTGGTTTCGCAATAACTGTTTTTCAACGACCAGAAATTCGTAACTTCGAATTTACTGCATTTATTTGAAATCCACTGAAATGTTGATTCAAATCGTTAGAGTGGTTGGACTTAGCTAAAGTTGTTGAAACGGTGAAGAATTCTTTTCTTAAAGTAAAACGTGTAACTAAATGCTGGTCATATCTTATAACGAACTCTTTATCTATAATGATATTATTATCCAGTTGCAGTGTCATGAATAACTATTTCTATCTCTGGTCTCTCCGATTTATCAACGGTTGATATGCTAGCTACAATGGCGGTTGAAATGTTCCGTTCATTGGCAGACCGCGAATCTCGCCTCATAATTATTCATATAACTAAGAAAGTCTGTTCTATAGAGAAGACTCCTAGGTATATAGAAACAGGCTTTCCTAGTTATATGAATATGAGTCGTTGTAGCTAACTATACTTTGTAATTCTTTAGCCCTATCTTAGATATCAGAATTACTGCTAAAGCTCTGACGAAGCTGTAATCACAACGAAAACGAAACTGAGATCTGCTTTTCCAACATATTACACCATCCAGTTAATGTGAAACATTCGAAAACTAAATATCTTTTGGCATTGCAAAAAGTAGAACAGTTGGTTTATAGTTCAAAGCATGACTTTGAATTCCTTAGTACCCGTGTTAAACAGAGAACTCACTCGTAATCTTGTTTGCATTTTGTATGGATCAATAGATATATCAATATGCCATTCAAATATAGTACTTTTGTACACACTTGTCAAGAGTACAATTTATTGAGAATTTTGCAATACGTGCAACCCGCTTAAATTTGCGTAAAGCATGACTTTTGTCTATTGTGGTAACATCTTGTAGGGAAGACCTACGGTAGTAATATTATATTTTTGCTGCCAGTGAAGATTATAAGATACTGCTCTCGTCATTTTTATATAATAACATTTTTGATATTTCAAGTCTAGACTTTTTACACAGTTATATCCACGGCCGTCTACACGGCTTTACGGTTATATAACTTAGAAAATGATCAACTTAACCAACAGGATAACACGCAGCTCAACGTTTATTTTCACAACAAACAGAGGAGTTAGCTCTATTACAGTTTCATGTCTACTTAACAAATTGTGTTCTGTCTTGTATAATTGAGATGAAAGATAGCTATGTCGAGGTATACTCTGCTTAATTTTATCAATGATGCATTGCATGTGATTTATTTTATATATCACAACTTATTCATTTGTTATTCTTTAGTATGAACATTTTAACAATTTATCGCCTCAAACGTTTTAGATCTAGGGAGTGCAAACTGGCATGTTCATTGGCGAGAGCTACTACATATGAATATATAACAACCATTTCAGCAATATTCCGTCAATTCACATCCCTAAAAATAACTACATAGATTCTTAAAATGTTTGTAAAACTACGCCACAAATTGTCTATAGTTTGGAATTTGGAATGATCAAAATCGCCACATATTCTATAATTCACTGTGTTATATGGTCTTAATATATTGGTATTGAACAATGAAATCACGTTTTGCTTATGTTGGTTATAGGTACCGTCTTTCCTGCTCACAAACTTTCCATTATATGTGAATTTTCTATCAAGCCACATAAATTGTTCACACCAATTGCCGAACTGTGGGTATAATGTATATATTAGATGGTCACAGAAAAACTATTTCAAGAAAATATTCATAAATGTCAATTTAAGAGATATAAACATCATAAAAGAATATAGATTTGGACAGACAAAACACGAATTCTGAGTGCTAAGACATTTGCAATGATGAATGAACAGTTTGGATGAATCAACATGCCGGGCGCATATTGAGACACGCTTTCGTAGATTATTCAAATAAAGATAAGAAGAGCAGCGAAGGAATAAGTGAATGAGTTGGTTAGGCATCAAAAGCTTCATATTTGAATACAATGTTTTCAAATGCAGTTAAGCATTCAAAACAAGTGATTTTTGGCTTTCGTTAGTCCAGAGAGTTGCCTGCGCTAATTGTTGACATTTATTTTTAAACGGAGCCGTTATTCTACGAACTATAACATCTACGAACATATAATTCATTCGTTATGCTTCAAAGGATTGGATGTTAGTTGAACATCAGTTCAATGATCTGTGTATATGTTGTAGAATATCGGCTATGATTGCGTTCACAGTATGCATTATAGATATATAAGGAACCGATGGTTCTACATTGTCTGAACAAACAGTCAATGCATACCTGCTAACTTTTTCGCCAGTGTTTTTTCATCTTTCAAACCAGAGTGTTTATCCTGACTTTGTTTGACATAATCTTTACTATCGGATTTGAGAAGTACATCGATTGAGTATGAATCCGCTTTTGACATTTCACTATACATATATTATTTACGGTTGACGTGTATGCAGGAGAAGGTTTGCACTGGCGCAATTCAGAGCTGCCGTCGTTTTCACTAAAGTATTTTTCTCCAATATGTCATCAAATACTTGTCATAGGATTTCTTTGTTCACTCATGGAATCCGTGGGGGTGAGGTAACCCGTCCATTCTTAATTACGAGGAAATGTTCTAATCCCCTGGGATATTAAAGAAAACAAGATTTAGACGATAATCTAATTACATATTATCTCGTTTATACTTATCAATGACGGGGCGTGTTTATCGCATTACAAAAATTGATTAGCGGCACTCCACAAAGCAAGCGAATGGAGGCTCAATGAAGAAGATCGCTTAAGCAGAATAAACATTGGGATAAACTCGCTTCTCTGAATGTCATCTGTGAAATAGGTGTCCATTTTCTGTTAAAAACAAAAAGAAGATTAGTTTTGACTAATCATTATTCTTTGATAATTTGTAACAAATGAAATCCAGGTTCCATACCTCGTCGTCCCATTCGTTAATTCCGGAATGCATCGGTTTCATGTAGTTTTACCGAGTTTAATAAATGAAAAGACAATTTATATGTGATATCTAAACTTATGGTAAACAACACTAACCCTTGAATGTTAAAATCAATGAGCTTTTAAGTCAGGAAACATTAAAGGATTTTGTTAAGTAAATGTACAGATATAACATCTATTATCAAACCAAACTGATAATCATTCTTTATGGACAGCACAGTTTGATGGCTTTGTATTTGAATAGAATAAGTGAGCATTTAATTAAATATGAAAAAAAAATTGGGACCGCAAGACCATTCGATTTTAAAATCTCGATTTCATTTCATGAAATTCAATAAATTTCAGAAATTCAATAAATGCATGGGATCAAGTTTTAAATAATTGGACCTCAAGGACGAAATAATTCCTGGAGGCATTGTTCGTAAGTATTTCTATCTTCAAAATCTGTCTTTTACTTAATGGAAAATGGAAGAAAACTCTCTGTCTTTGCCAATAACCAAGATTTTTTTGTGAAATATCGGCAAATGTTGATCCAAGTTCCAACAATACTCGATCGTATCTATAGCAACAACATTGTTGGCTGAAATGTTACGTTGAGAAACAGTAACAAAAATTGTTTAGCAGTGTTGACTGTTGTAGCTTCGACGCTAACATTTAAACTTCAAACTTCGAAGCTTTTGTTTTTCTCATATCCGGAAGAAAACCGTTCTTTTGCTTATGGTTGCTTTGTACACACGTAAACATGTACTGGGAGAAAAATATTCCCGTTTAAGGCGTTGATAAACAACATATTGAAATGCCGTCTGTAATGATATTTATAGTCTACATGTTGAGTTAAATATATAAAGTTGCTAAAGGATTACTTGTTACGTCACATTTGTCATATTCAGGAAAAGAAATCAAAAAATAATTCATGTCGAGTGGTTTTACGTCATCATTCTGCTTTAAACATGTCAAGAAAGACTTATTTTATCCCCGCTACGAGATAACAAATTGCTTATAAGATAGTGATCATTCATTGAGTATCGTGAATGTACAGTTTATCGATATAGGGATCATCAATTTATTTTTTCATGAACAGTGTTATCGTGCTGCACTATGATGAGCATAGATGTAATTAACAACAGATTACACAGCTAACACCAAATCCTCATAATTGATTTGTTCTTAAAACCAGGTTAGCTCAGCAGACAAATATAAGAGCCTTCAGCCAGTGGGTGATGATGATAATGATTGATGGCATTTTAATTGTTCAAATCAAAGCATTTCTAACAAGAAACTAAAACAGGTCAAAAACACGACTGCTTTGTAAATAACGTTGGTGTGAAAAACGACAAAAGCATGAATAAACCATATTTTACGATGATTGAATGCGTTCAATTATTGAACACAACTGATCATTACTAGAAACAAATCATATTTGTCATCAAATTGAGCCAAGTTGATCGTCGTTCCCTTGATGATATTTGATTCCGATTTTGCAACACAAAACGAAACAAGTTTGACTCTCTCCAGGGTGTTTCTGTGTTAATAAGACTATTGTACACCATGATTCATGGTGCTAATCTACCAACGTCAAGATTACTCGAGTGCCAATTCTTTAAAAGTTTTCGATGATATGCAATTGTGATGACAACTACATAATCCCCAAATTATGAGTGTAAGGAATGTTAACATCACGATTCTCAAATTACCAATACTTTCAATAGACAATACATGATAAAAAATGTTAAATCTCTGCAGAGGACTGTAAAAAGTCATTATGGAATGACATCGTGGATGAAATTCAACCGAATGAACGTACGCGACAGCTAAAATAATGCAAGCCTGCCTAAATGGAGTATGTACAGTTTCGTACGGATAATGGTGTATGGAATTTGTCACTCAGTTTCACACGCATCAAAAAGAATGATTCCAGTCATGACTAATTCCCAGGTGTGGA
>FXAL01057520.1:0-14313 GCA_900177555.1 Renilla reniformis
ATGCTGTAATATGATGCGAATGTATATATATAATGTCTTTTTACTAGGCGTATAAAAAATGGCAGGAAGATAATGAAAACGAAAAGCGATTACCAGGACTGGATTTCACAGATGATCAATTATTTTTCATTGGTTTTGGTCAAGTAAATATAGTCTTTCCTTCTCCTTTCTATTCTTCACTGATCCGTTCTCTCCTCTTTCATTCCTTGTTTATTTTAATCATCAATTCCCGTTCTCTTCTTTGTTTATATGCACTATATCTTCTTATATTGTTTCGTCTTTCCACTCAGGTATGGTGTTCAATGTTCACTGAGACAGCCCTTGATAAAACCATTGGTTCAGATACGCATGCTCCGGGACCAGTCAGGTAAAGATACCACAATCGCCTTTGATATGATCACCATCTTATCATCTTACCATCAAAATTGTGTACCACCATACCATTCCATAAAACAGACACTAAACATTAAATGAAACATAGAGCTTAATCACCACGCACCAACCAATGTATATTAAGTACCATATACAAAGACGCAAAATGACCATAATACCACGATGACCATTCTTTTCAGGGTTCGCATACCAGTTAAAAATTTCCCGGAATTCAGCAAAGCATTCAACTGCCCGAAACAAGAAAATACATGCACGGTTTGGTAAAAACATTCTTGACTTCATACTTATTGCAATTAATTACAGCACATTCCATTAAATTTCCACTTTTTTTCACCACATGGAGTTCTTTCCTTGATTCATATCCTCATTTTCTTGTTCGTTGTTTCTTTGTCGACGTTTTCCGTATCGTATTATCTGCTACGGAGCCGCATCCATCCTGAAAACGCACTTGAACATGTTTAATAGTATGTCATTTATTGAAGAGAGTGTTTATCTGGCTATAGTTAGCAAGTCCTGATCATTTGACTTTGGAAGAAGCGAGTTTGACTTCCAACTGAGTTGTTTTGTTTTTGATCTTTTTTTTAAGAATTCTTTTCCACGACATTAACAGGTAGTTAGGAAGCGGGTGGTTGTTGTTATAGCGTGATTAGCATTCTTAATGACAACACAGACATACAAGTCATATATTGGGCATAAAGTGTTTGAGGTTAAAGACCATCTATATATCATGCCTCGTGCAACTATTGTAGTATTCAGTGCCACAGGTGCACAAGGCTACACAGTCGCTAATGCTTTATTAAATAACGGTAAATTCCGTGTACGAGCTGTCGCCAAAACTACTAGTAACAGAAAAGCATTATTGTTACGAGGAAAAGGAGCAGATTTCGTGAGCGCTACGCTAGATAATAGTGAGCAATGTAAGACAGCGGTGAAAGATGCTTATGGTGTTTTCTTGGTCACCAATTACTGGGAACATCGTGATGTTGATCGAGAATACCAACAAGGGAAGAATGTCATTGATGCTTGTCTTGAAGCTGGTGTGAAACATTTGGTTTTCAGTGGACAAGAACATGTACAGAAAATCACTAGTTATTCATGTCGTAAGTAACTGTAGTACTACTAGAAATGCTTCTTGCTGTTATCGTGACAGTATATAACGGTTTTTTCCGTGTTGAACAATCTGGAACAAGGGTGTAGCTTTAATTACTGATAAAGCAACTGATCGTATCATGAATATATTCGTCTGTAATTCTTATCAGAATACGATGATGATTCGCGTACGTCGGTTGACTCATTTCAGAACATTAGAACAATGGGAAAATCTCTTTGAAAAATTACTAATCACTTTGAAGTCTTGTTTTTCTCTTACGTTTACAAACAAAACTATTTTAATTGATTGTGATTAGCATAATTTATGGAGGTTTGCTGGTCTAAGACAAACATTGGGCTACTTTTGTTACCATTAAACGTGAGAACGTTGGGCTAATTATTTGGTTACTAACTCGTTACTCACCGTACGTGTGTTGACTAACATCATGATAATGTGTTAAGTAATCTCTGATCATTATTGCAGCTCATTTTGATGCCAAAGGAATGTTGGAAGAATACATACAACAAGTATTCTCCTCGGAATTATTCTGGACAGTTATACGATTACCATTTTATTTTAATAACTTTCTCACGTCATGTAAGCCAATCGTGACGTCAGATAAGACACGTGAGGTAGCTCTACCAATGGAAGGTAATTTGTTACCTGGTATGGATGTCTATGATGTTGGACCATGCGTGCTCAGTAAGTTTATATCACCAATATATCACCAATATTATATGGTGGCATCTCCATAGCGGCGTGGTCAACACGTGTATCTTTATTGATCTAACGTTACTACAAAAAAAAACGAAATCACTAAACTGTTCTTCTTAGAGATGTAGTAAGGATCATTATTCATTGATCTAGTGTCACTACAAAAGAAAACCAAATCACTAAACTATTCTTTCTTAGAGATGTAGTAACTGGACCATATTCTTCATTGATCTAGTGTTACTACAAAAGAAAACTTAAACTGTTCTTCTTAGAGATGTAGTAACTGGATCATTCTCTTTTTATATTTTCTTTCAAGCGATCTTTGAAGAGCCTGATGATTACAGTAACCAAACATTGGGTCTCGCTGGAGGCATTTATAGCGTACAAGAATACTGTAATATTCTAACAAAGAATTTAGCGCCAATCAAATTCGTGGTAAGACTTCTAATATATGTATTCGAAATGAAAAGTGAAAGACACGTGGAATTAGAACAAACCACGTGTTCCTGTAGAACACAATATTCCGCCTTTTTAAGACTGTATGTATATTGTTTGTTGATTTAGGATAAACAGTTAACATTAGCTGAATACTCTGAGACTCCTTCATCTGGTAACCCCGAGAATACATTCATGTTTAAATTTTACCAAAGTGGATTAGACAGAAACGTGGAGATTACAAAGAAATTAAACCCAAGGTTGAGTGATTTTGAGAAATTCGTGAAGAACAACAGCAAGGAATTGACAAAATGACAGAACTGCTTTTAGTTAACAGAGGAAGTAATAATTACAAATATTTATAACGATAGGGTGTTGAATATGCCATGCAGTGTAGAAAACTCTTTAATTTATTTATGAAACAATTGATTCGTGTTTTTTTAACATTCATATAAAATACAGTTAAATGTAACTAATTATTAAATGTAACAATTGCACGCAATTAAATGTAGCAATTTTTCCCAGTGCCGTTGCAATCATAGGATGGTATGACGTGAAAAATAGTATTCGAATGTTGAAAAACTATGCAATATTGTTCTGTAATTGAGTGTAAAATGTCTATAGTTTATTTTCGCACTTTTCTTGCTTGTTGCAAAGTTGGAAGTACATTACGGTGATTAGTGATGAAGTGTTGAGTGATGGCGGTATATGTTTGAATGACCCAAACAACAGGGCATTTTCCGTTAAGATATACATAGCGTTATCTTCTTATATTTGTATATTCTCGGCAAAAAAACTGCTGGAAATTTGCATAAAATGACAGGAAATGACGCAGAAGTGGGTGGATAATATTTAAAGTACAAATATAAAGTTTTTTGTTCCAACTCTTGTCTGCATAGTCGGAGAAGAAGACAAAGGCAATTTAATATGGCAGGAAGTAAAGTTGATATATCCGATCCAAGATGGCCTTTGAAAGCCGCAATTTCTGAAGTTGATAGGTTGACAGAAAAATTCCAAGTGATTAGTACACGATCAAGCGATGTGACGGTTGGAGCCGGGATACCTTCAACTAAAATAGGTTTCAAAGATAGTGGAGACGAACTGATTTCTTGTCTTAGTGTGATGAGAAGGTTAATGGAAGAAGCAGAAAACGAGAATAGGCAATTAAAACAAGAGAAAGTTTTGATATCTTCAAAAATTGGCGATGCATTGGGTGCTGTTAACCGTGAAGTTGAACATCTTCGTATTGAATTGCAGAAACAAGATAAACGTTTAGTAGAGTTGAATAATCAGACTACAGTAGTAGAAAAGAACGAAAGCTGTCATATCAGTGAAACTAGTAAAGAAATGGTATATTTGAAAGAAGAAAAACAACGACTTGTAGCTGAGAATGAAGTGTTGAATATCAGATATCATGAATTATGCGAGAAAACTAAGAATCTGGAAATACTTCGTGAACAAGTACATACATATAAAGAAGATATAAGTCGAGCAAATGAAACTATCAACTGTATAAATAGCGAGAGAAGACGGCTTAAGTCTGAGAAACATGACTTAGTAGGACAACTAAGAGAAGCTTATTGTATTATTGAAGACAAAGAAAATGAACTACGCGAGTTTATAACAACTTATGAGGAAAGAATGAGAGGATATGAAACGCGCATTGCAATTTATTGTAAAGATAAATGCGCTTGGGAAAATGAACGTCAAATATTGTGTAACAATGCACCAACACAGATCTCTATTTTAAAACGTCAATTGAGTGATAAAGAAACACAAATGAAAGAGATGGAGATAGAATTAATTCATGTTAAAGGTCAACTAAATAGATTACAAGAAACGTTAAAAGTGCCAGCGTGGGACGATGCTACTACTACTACCACCACCAACACTACTACTACTACCACCACAAAGGTTAGCAGCGAAGACTTACTCCATATTACCAATACTAGTCAAGGTGAGTACAATATAACTAAAATATGTGTATTTCCTTAAAGGATATCAATATTTAATGTGCAAAACAGCTGTTTTCAAAAACATTTTGCATGATCACTTGTTTCGCTTCGTTTTCCTTCTTTTGACGTTGTCAAACAAAGAATGATCTATTATTGAAGCCCATAATACTACAATATATAATACAATGAAGTGTACATAAGGACTAATATCCGATAAATCAAAGATGAATTTGTCTTCCTCTCATAACTTGTAATAATTCAAAACATTTTGCGGTTTTCTTACATACCTAAATGACAACCTCGTTTTAATTAATTTCATCCTTCGCTTCTAAATTTATCCATTTATCCGGACTTTCTTAACCTAATCCGCTTAGCTTCGTATATTAATAAATACCGTAGTTTTAATATAAGATTTTGGTGCAAGATATAGGTATATTTTGTGCGTATTATAGGCAAAATATACCGGTGTTTTTTTGCTTTATCAATGCTCGTGATCTTCATGTTTGTAACATTCGCTTTTTTCACACGGTTATATTGGATTACCATGCAAAATATCATTGTCAAATATTTCAAAATATGTATGAACAACAATGATAACCGGTATGGGGTGAAGAACGTTGTTTTGTCTACTACACTATATGATCTATAAAGGGTTTAGGAACATTTCAGAGATCTCAGTAAACTCATTTGCATAACGTGCGCGCTCAACTATGACTTTATCACTGAAAAAGACCAGTTCCTTGTCAAATACAAGCCCATGTCGTATAATAGCTTTGATTTACTTGCCAAACTCGTTAGGAACATTGCGATTTCCTTCAATTAAATAACGATTTCCTGCTTTTGTGATTATTCCAACCACACCTACCCTATTACATTATAGTTAATATCACGGATATGTATTTCTCGATATTTATTGTGATTTTGAAAACACGACACAAACTAAATAAGGTGTCGCTTTATCGGCAATATAACATTGTAAATATTATCTAATCAGTTTCCTTGGCGTGTGAAATATGTAGTTCTATTAATAATAGTTATTTGGGGATTATTTTTTGAGTAAATATAACATTAATGTGCGAATCGTGCACGTAAAACTAACTATGATTATATTTCACAACAATCACGTTATAAAAACTGGTATCAAATTAACGTTTTCATCGCAGTTTCTACGCCATCCAAACTTTAGTCATCTTCAATATATACCCACTGCATATGTTTCCTTTGAAAACTCTATTCCATCGTTGTGGTTCGAGGATCCGATGGTGATTAAATGGTGAATGGTGTCAACTAATAGCCAGGTACCATCAGTGATCACCACACTCGTGTTAAACAATGCATACCACTTTTTAGGTACCTCTGTCATAGATTCGTCGCAACAACAAGAAGCAGAACTAGGAGAGAGTATGACCTCAGATGATTTAGTGTTATCTAATCCAGAGATTTACGTCAATCATTCCGTTGAGACAGTTGATTTAACTTATTATAAAAAACGTAAAAGATACAGTCGATTAAGTCGCGTGTTCAGTCGTGGCAAATCAAAGAAAACCGGAATGCCAAGTAAGGAAATGTTTCATCATGTCGTGAAGTATTTTCGTGGTTTTGTTCTCAACGTATTTTCTTCATAGATCAGCGTCCATTATCTTGTCAAGATAGCGATGGTGGTAGTAGCGACAGTTCAGATCTGGGACAAATATGGCAAGCTAATAAAACTCTACCAATTATTTACTGGAATTCCTCAGTGGTCCTCGCATTTCTTCATGTTTATTTACAAATGCCAATGTATACAACGCGCTGTGCTGAGAATGTTAAAAATGGCAAAGATTTAGCAGATATGAGTGACAATGACTTAACGAAAGCTTTAGGAATAATAAGCTTTCTTCATCGTAGGAAAATCAGACTAGCTATTGAAGATTTAAGACACCCGGCTTCAATGTAAGTTCACTATGATCTCAAAACCATCTTAAGGCAACCAACTACCGTGATCATTCAATGTATGGTTATTTTACCAGGAAGTACCCAAAGATTGGTGAGATTGACCATCATTTCGTAGCACATGATTGGCTAGCTCATATTGGCCTGGAACAATACACCTTCACGTTTGAAACCCAAATGATTGATGGCAGATTACTATGTTCTATGAATCGTAAAGATATTGAAAAATATTTGAACATTACCAATAAATTAAGACAGGTGACCTCCGCAAAAAGCTAGTAGATTTCATGACCATACTAATACGTCCAGTGGACTACGTGACCTACAACACCATAACATTAGACTTGATCACCACACCACCCAGTATCCTACTGCATAATTGACCATATCTTATTTCCAGGATAGTATATTGTATGGTGTTGAATTATTGAAAATTATAAACTTTGATCGCGAGGTAGTAAATAGTTGTCATCTTTAATTTCAATATTATTCCATAATTATTGAATATCTTATTCATTCAGGTTCTTGTTAAACGTAAAGAAAGGTGTGAAGATTACAATAGAGATCCGTTGATTTGGAGTAATGAAAGATTAATACGATGGTGTAACTCTATCAAGTTAAAGGTACATCTGTCTTTCAGTTGAACAAAAAACTCTTTTCTAAAGGGTTGAATAGAGATTGAACTGCACTGCTTTTGTCCCTCGCTAGGATTATTCTTACAACCTTCGTTCATCTGGTATTTACGGTGCATTGCTTGTCTTAAACCCTAATTTTGGTCCTGAAGAGCTCTGCTTGTGTCTTGGTATACCAAAAGAAGAGGGTAGTTTACGTAAACATTTGACTAGTGAACTATCTTGTCTCATGATCAATGCCAGGTACGTGGCAGTGTCAATGTGCTGCATTATTCCTAATATAACTGACATTTCCTTCTCTTACCATAACGTCAAGATCAACATTGAAACTGAGAGAAGAAAAGCGTAGTAGTTTTCGTAATCGTTCCAAAAGCTTTAATCGTCATAGTTTTCGACGTGGTAACGTATCTGGTTATGACCTAGTGGATTCTAATAGCAATGAGACTGACATGAACCAGGTAAAAGATGATATTCCATTTGAAATGAGTGGAATATTCTTCTATTGCATACTTCTATATAATTGTTCTTCTATAGGGTCCCGTTGTCACTGGTAATGTACAGAGAACATCAACATCCCCAACTGATTCGATAACAAATAGAAAAACGGTGGTCATTAGGCGATCAGCAACACTTGAGAGACCAAAATCAGGAGATAGTGAAAGACACTTGATAGATTAATAATCTTTTAGAAATACTTCCATTCCTTCAAGAATATCCGACCTCCACCCTCATCCCAGCCCATGTTCTCCGGACTATACACTATACTGTGTATATTACATCATACTTAGTTCTTACTGGTACTTTGGATGGTATATCCGCATTCTTCAATCCGTTTTAAGAAAGACGTTTTGTACATACCTACATACTTAGGAAATCAGAACTATTACTTGTCAAAGAAACTATTTTCAGAGTTTATTTTAAGAAAATTTAAAACAGAATTTATTTTATGTGAAATATTTTATAAATAAAACTACGATCTTTTCCAACGTGTTTCCTCTTGTTAAGAAGTAGAACAACAGCGCGCATAGGATGGCGTTATAATTCACAATTGTCGCTGGCCGTCAGATTAAGCAATGTATATTGCAACACTTTCGTCTTGAGTTTATTTTATAATCAATGAAATTCCCATGGAAGTAATAAAATAAAATATTTACATCTATAAACACTATATACATGGCATACATCACACTGGCAGCCTTTTAAAGGTAATTGCTCAATTTAACCATCAACACGTCATAGAAATTAAAGGATCAATGCAAACAGAACAAGATAAATCGAAGTAGATTCATTTGAAAAGAACACTCAATGCAAACAAAACAATATCACCAAAAATCACCACGAAATTTGATGTGAAATTTTCAACGAGTCGCGTACGGAGGTATGAGAAGAAAGCAACCATCAAGAATACGGTTCTTTCATAAAACTAATGCCAGTTCTTGTAGCATTTTAGGGTAGTTATCTTCAACTGCCAGCGTTGGTAGTTGTACAGTTGAGTTATTACCATTGCGTATTGAGATGACGGTACATGTTGCTGGTAGCTTATTCTCTAATGATAATTGTGGGAACAGCTTGCCCATGACGTTCTCCACCATACAAGGGTCTTCATCATGGTTAGGATTTGGTAAAACTGATTTTTGAGAAGCTACTTTCTTTGGTCTAAAAGACAAGAACATGATGTAGCGCAATATAGCTACCATGTACCTGAGGTAATATGACCATCAAAGATACAGTGATGGTACCATTAATTAGTTGATTGGTCAATATCTTACCTTCCTCGTCTTATAATTTTCTTTTCAATATCATTTGGTAAAACAACGTTAAATAAACTAAATAATAATTCAGTATTGGGTTGACAAGTAACCATTCTCTTCGCTGTTTTTGGTTTTTTCCTTTCTTCAGGCGGAGTGACAGGACGTTCTCTTATTTCTTCATCTGGGTTATGTTCTTGGGGGTAGAGAGGAGGTAGTCTAGAGTACGTGTTTTGTCCAAGAGAACTACATTGTATTGTATTTGGTTGTTGGAAGAATGATTGTGGCAGACATCTTTGTCTCATGGGTAACGGATCTGCAATGAATCACACATCAATATTGGTCAATGAAATATATTCTAACAAGATCTACAATATTCACGTATGGATTAACAGTATAGGTGGAGTTTTAGGGCGTGGCACACACGTGGTAGTGTGTGTTAATTACATAATATCATGTGTCACAACTAGTTGCCAATTTGACGTGAAGAATATGCGCAATGAGTACCCCCAGCCAAGCAGGAGTGCAGTGTATTGTGCTAAAGTCAAGGAAATTAACAACATATGCTGCATTTCATTAATAGTACAGCTCGGCAAACATGATAAGAAATAGAGTATTCGTCTTCATCAGATAAATGAACCAGCTGGCCATGCAGTGCCCGAGTGTCAGCGAGAACAAAATCATTTTGAAAAGATTACAATTTGAAAAGTGATTTCCAATGCATTGACAATAGGACACACAACTAATATGTGATGCTTGAATAATTTGTTCGACTTTCTCACGTGAAAAGAAACATTTATGAATAATTGTAAATAATCTCTAGTATTCCAATCCTATTTTGAAATGGATAATGAGCAAAGGCAACAATGATATGAGTTATTGTTAAGAATAGTTGATAGTTTCATAGTAGAACAACGTTGGATTTTTACAAGAAAACGACCATTTAGGTAAATCAACGGAGCGAAACGTTTAATTGCAGCGGAATTGTTTTATCAGTGTAAACAATCAAAATATTTGTTGGAACAGTGAATATATTAAACATGTAGAAGCAACAGAGTGCACGATGTCTGATCACGATTGTCTTACAAATTGGTCAAATGTTGCAATCAATATCTACATGTGTTTCCAATCAGAATACAGTCATATCATAGTTTCACTTAAAAGATATTATGCCATATCTCAATATCTGTGTTTAGTATTAAACTTTAAATACTAGTCCAATATTTCTAATTGTTTTTCATAAGTTCATTGGAAAATAACGCATGAGAATATATAGAAGCCCTCATAGACGTTCTAATTCACAATCATAGAACATTAGAAGCTGATAAAACTAGTTCATAAACATCGTCACGCACTGAACAAAATAACAACCTTCAAACGCGTTTTTTAAACATAATTACTCTAAAAATAGGATAGAAGTGTGAAATATAGCCTAAATGAAATGGTATAAGGTTTCCTAGGCTCAATATAACATAACTTAACAAATTACACAACATTACGTCATCGTTCTCAGGGAGTTGTCTAATTAGATGGGTGTTTTTTCTTCACCGTTTTCTACTATATAATGACAGTATATTAATATAACCCTGCGTCTATAAATCAATGTATTACTGCATGACATATTGATATCAACGCGTATCATTCGTAATACAAAGGGCTGTGTTGTATAAGACTGTCCTGAATAGATCACATACTGTGCATAGTATAGTAAGTGTGTACTTTATGGTCAACTATATATCTCACCTTTTTTCGAACATCTTGACTTGGTTTCATTGTGGTTCGAATGCTCTTTATCATCTGTTCTTTTTCTGGTGAAGTATCTCCCATTTTTACTAACAATCACAGTGCGTCGTTTGCGACTAAGACGTGATAAATCTTTGACACAACATAATGGAGCAGGCTTTTTCACACTAGTTGATGATATTTCATCTTGATGTGGATCCAATGGTGATTTAGGAGGCTTTGGTTGCCGCCATTTCTTAAAATCAACCTTTTCCTCACTTATTTTGCCTTCATCAATCATATTTCACTCATCTTCAGTATGATAACTCAACAATATTTAGTTTCTTAGCAGAAACTTTTCACCATCTATGGAATCCACAATGCACGCGTCTTTGTCAGGCGAAAAACAACGTTGTTTTGAAAAGTGCGACAATTACTGTGTTTTAATAAGAATCGTGTGTAAATTTCACGACACTTTCTGTATGGCTCACTAACTTGGCGCGCATCATTGTATCACTGTTTATAGCCGTTCCCCTGCCGACCAAATTAGAAAAAAATCCCAGCAATTTCATTGGTCCATTCCAGGTTTCCGTCTGCTATCTGATTGGCTCATATCACACATGACGTTCGATTGGTCAGGTGGCATTGTATTGAACGAAATTAGATTTGTAAATTTCTGATAATGATTCCAACAAATAGATGAGATATTTTACATAAAATATTACCCTTGCTATCACCGATATAAATAGAATATGCGTTGGCGACATTTATTTACTCATTTTTGTGAATTAAACTCAACTATATTTAAACATTAGATAAGCGTTACCACATTTTGCGCGCTTCTGTCAGGATAAGGCGGAAATTACAAAGATTAAACCACTTGACAAGCGCACGAAATAGAACGAATCGAATGACCAAATATTCTAATTACAATTATTTCATTTTAATTCCATTATTTCATTCTAATTGAAATTCGAATCTGTCTTAAATCACAAAAAATATATTGTAAGTGGCTTTTTTTGCAGCAAAGAAGTGTACTTGACATGGAGAATAATGAATTTAATATATGTAATGAATAATATCAGATTAAAACAGTGATTAGATGCTCGGAAATAACCGTCAAATTACGAGTTGCTATCGGAGAAGCCCGGGTGAACTTCGCCTGATCACCAAAACAATAACATATATATTAGCATTACTGTTCCTTTTTCACTTTTTCAAGCAAAATGTCTCGTTTTTGAACAATTTATGAGTACAGCGATGTATTTGGAACATTACTTAGATAGTAAGTATCGCTTTTGAGGAAGATATGTTATTCAGAATTTACAGTTTTTCCCGCCATATTATATGTCATCATGAGTTTGATACATATTGAAGACTTTGAGTAAATTATTTGAGGCGATGACTGTGTTCTACGTAATCGAGTCAAGATAAAGTCAATAACCTTTGGCGATTGTTTAATTTACGTATTTTCAAGTTGAATGTATCATATTTATAAATGTCACAAATTATATGAATAATCAAATATTAATGTAACAAATTTTGACATTCATCCTAAACTTATTCTAAACTGAGTCATATTGGTATATATCTCATTAAAGACCATTCTTTCTTACGCATAGTGTTTTCTAAGTGCAATTCCTAACTAAATAATTCCCAATTTTGAAGTTTGATAATTGTATTGGCTCAAACAAGTTTTATATCAAATATTTTGTATTTAGGTATTGAAAATTTACCCTATGAATTACAACGTAATTTTACTCTCATGCGAGACTTGGATCAAAGAACCCAAGGTTTTATATAATAAATCATAAGTGTTCGTGAATAGTGATGTCTTAATTTGTTGTATTTTTCCTTCGAAAGATTTGTTGAAAGAAATTGATGAAATGGCAGAGAAATATATGCAAAGTATACGTAACCTTTCTCCAGCTAAGAAGACAGACAAACTGAAGAAAATTGAACAATCGTTTGCGAAAGCAAAGGAATTATCTGATGATAAAGTACAGCTAGCTATGCAGACTTATGAAATGGTATATATATCTCGAAAATAACCTTTGATAATAACTTTTGTTTATTGATCTAGTTATATATATGCGTGTGTTGCAGGTTGATAAGCACATTAGGAAGTTAGATTTTGATTTAGCAAGATTTGAAGCTGATTTGAAAGAGCAACACGAGCAGGAGATTGCTGCTTCTGAATATGAAGAAGGTGAAGTAAAAAGATATAATGATCTATGAACACTTAATATAACATTGTATTCAATTCATTTACAGCAGAGCAGACAAAGACGAGAGGTAGGCATTCTGGTTTCTGAACATGGTGTTTGTCATGGAAATAATAATATAGTTTGTTTAGGCAAGAGATCAAAAAAGACAAGAGGCCGCAGTAGTGGTGGTGAAACAAGGAAAAAGAGAAGGTATTATCTGTTCTCATTTGTTTAGAAATACACCCTGTTAAATATGGTGTTTATTTTAAGACTTTTTTGTCTTTATTTCCACAGGATTGAAACCCCACCAGTGTTACCAACACTTGCTGCAGTAACAGCATTTTTACCCAGCCCTGATGTACAAGTGCTTGATATGCCTGTCGACCCAAATGAACCAACATATTGTCTCTGTCACCAGGTTACTCAAACCTCACCATTATTTTCAACTGAATATCTTGCAAGATATTCAACTATCTTTTATTTAATTTCAATCCCAGGTTTCTTATGGTGAAATGATTGGCTGTGATAATACTGAGGTACCCATCAATATTTCATGAAGATTTCATGATTGTTTTTGCTCAAAAACCATGCATTTTAGTGCCCCATTGAATGGTTCCACTTTCCCTGTGTTGGCCTCCTTACAAAACCCAAAGGAAAATGGTATTTGTTTCAAAAAACTTGTTTTTTCATCTTCATTTCTGTTTCTCTAATTCTCTTATTTTTCTAAAGGTATTGTCCTAAATGTAGTCTTGAAAAAAAGAAAAAATAAACCATTTCAACAGTAGTGATCACCATTTGATGACAGAAAGTTGTCAAATGTTCACCATGGTGGAATACTTACCAACAGAAGGCTGTTGTACCTTCATTCATCTTCACTGTTATACAGTTTGTGTCTTGAGAGTGAAAATCCCGCCATTTTATTTCAAAATGTTAAAAAATGTTGTTTGAAATTGTAAACTTCAATGCACCTTGTTTTTATGTAAATAAACACACAGAAATTGTAGATGGTTTTGAGTTCCTGAGACACTGGTACCATAACAACCTACTCAATGTTACTGTACCTGAAACTTACCTATTTTTTGTTTTACTGACTCCACCTTACAACTATATGATGTAAGATAGTATTCTGTTACCTAAATGATGACTATTTGCTGTCAATTTACCTGGCTGGTACTAATATGAAGGGGGGCGGTGAAGTAGTTTGGTGACTGGTGGTGTCATGGCGGACTACCACTAGTTCCGGGGGGTGGGTTTCCAGGGTGGTGGGCGCTAGTTGATTTTGGGATTCGAAAGCTGAGTGGTCAGTACAGTAAATATTTGTAACATTTAAACACGTTGATCAAAAATATTTTGTTTTTTGACGTATTTCTACGGGATAAAGCCTTATTAAGTTGCATAACACGAGTGAGAGGCTAGGATTGTGGAAGTTCTTGGTAGTTTTTGATATTTCTTTGCAATCCGAGTTGTACTTTGTAACGGAAAATG
>FXAL01058465.1:0-16875 GCA_900177555.1 Renilla reniformis
TCATAACGTAGCGAAAAACATCTCTAAGATCATGTGGAGGGCACAGCACTGCCCCCGCTGCCCCCGTAGCATGAGGGCAGGGGGGGGGCAGCTGCCCCCGCTGCCCCCGTGCTTCCGGCGCCCCTGGTGAGCACAGGGTCCATCACCCACAACCAGGTCATCACAGGTCACAAGCGTTTGTTGAGTCCTTCAATCGTCCTTCTTTTGCGGACAAGCACAGGAAGAACTAGACACAGGTCATGACATCCGTAAGTGGGTAGAGGTGTTTCCCATCATAGTAGCTGTAATGAATCACGAGGACCCAAATGACAGGCCTACCATCAGCAGAGGTCGTGGGAATGTCTAGGGTTCCATTGGTGGCCAAAAAAGTCCCCTACCTGAGAAGCTACTGCCGATTGGCACACTAGTTTACCCTGCGGCCAACGAAGAAGACCCGAAGGATGTTGGTCATCGCCAGGCACTCACCCGTGGTGGACACAGAAGCCCTACCCGATCTTGTGTCGAGTTGCTGAGCCTGGACTGTCCATGCTCCACTATGTCGCCTTCTCAAAGCACAGTACTTGTTCACAGCTGTTGCCAGTATCTCACAGAATTGACAGCCTTCATCCATATTGTTGGGGTTAATCATGTCGTCGGGTGGGTCACCACACTTATGTCGCTGATTGGACAACAGGCATGTAAGCTGGGCGTTCCACTTGTAGTGACAATGGCTGTCGTCCAGCCAATCAATGCTGAAGGTCTGTCGGTGGCATTTCCTGTAGCCTTTGAACAAGAAATAGTCGCTGCATAGCCTGCACTTTTTGTCGGCCTTCTGGATCAAGTCCAGCACATGTTCTATGGTATGCCTGTGGTGAGATCCTGTGTATTTGGGATGTCCTTTCAGCCGATCCTCAATCAAAGGGCGTCTTGGGGTCGCTTGTTGGGTAGTTGGAGTGAGGGGGCCCTTAACATTGTTGGGTGGTAGGACTCGCACAATCTGGTTCAACAGTCGCACACAAGAGACCGCCGAATAGACTGTGTTACTCACCCATCCACAGAGAGTGGTCAACGATTTGATGGAGGGTGAAGGTAGACCCTTGGACTCTGTGAACAGTGCTCCATCCGGGTCAAACCTGATCTTGGCTGGGAGCGCCGGGTTGTTGACTTTGTTGTGTCGAAGCAGGCTGGCCTGACTGGACGATGATGGACGATTCTTCACCATGGCATGCGCATTACCCACGAAACAGACAGCATGGTCTCTGCAGTCTGGAAACTGGATGCAAGGCTTTCTGCTCACATTGTATACGACCTCGCGGGCTGTGGCTTCTACCAGATCTCCTGAGTCTAGGGAGTCGCGGAGGTTCGGAGTTGTAATCCAGTCCTCGTTCTCCCGCAGATGCTTGCCCACACAACTGACAGTATACGGATTTCCCGCGTCTTCTTGTCCAGAGTCTTGTGAGCTGCTGTGATTTTCATTTTGCAGCCTGAGGAGAGTGTGGTCAGGGCTTTTCGGCCTCCACGTCCAGTGTGTACACTCGCATGATCTTTGGCGGATTGGTTGGAAGGTCTGACAGGACGTGGTTGTTGTGGCAGGGGACAGTGATTTTCGTGTTGGTGGTGTACTTGCGGTTGTTCCACAGGGTATCACACAGGGCATCCACAGCAATGAGCTTAACCCTGAGAGCTGCTCCGAGGGTGAATATTTTGTCCTTGGTGCAGCCTGTCTCAGCAAGCCTCTTGTCAAACTGCTCAAGGATCCGCCGGCGCTTGGGTGTCAATCCACTTCCAGCTCGAGTCATCTTGTTCTGGAAGTGGTTGATGATGTGGCGGACAAAGCAGTTTACAAACTCACCATCTTCCTATTGGGCCAGCATTGAACCCGGTTCGCCCTTTTTCTCAGGAAGCAGTTGAAGCTCGTATCGCACATAGACAAGGTACTCCCGGCCCTTCTTCCAGATATTCTGGTCGATACCGTGTAGAGCACCAGCACTGACCTGATCCCCATGAACCATGGTCTCTTCCTTGATTCGGTGGTCGGAGGCGCTTTCTTCCTCGGTGACTGGGGCTAGAAGTTCCTTGGCCGCCTTTCCCATGACCGTGAAGAGCTTGTAATGTTGATCCGGGTCCAAGAAGTCGAGCACTACCTCACCCGTGGCCTTGGTAACTCTCAGATCCTCGTTCTCAAATACCTGATACCCAATACACGGTACTGTCATCGGCGATGCCGGGGCCTCTGGCCGGAGTTGGAACGGATAGCAGAGTGTCTCCCCGTTTTCTGTGCCCGCTGCAGTCTTCTTATGAACTCCACGGCGCGAACCTCGGCGATCGCCTTAATAAGGTCGTTTTTATTGAGCTTTGATTGGCCGGGAAGCCCACAGTCTTTTGCGAGTACACGTTACTGATGCAGTGTAGCCATCCTAATATACTATGGTCATATGTTTGTCTAATAGGAAATTCCCAGCTGGGCTAATACACCGGCGAATTGTAATCTGCGAACACGTTTTTCGGTATCTATCAGCTTCTGAGCTACACGGTGGGATCCACAGGACCCGCAAAGAAGTGTCGCCGACACCACGGTACCGACACAGGACACGAGATTTTCGACCTAGACGAACCTGTTGACGATGATTCCCACAATATTCCTTGACACACCTCTGCCACAAAAAAGAGAGTTCATTTTTAGCCAGGGACAAGTATTAACCGCCTTCACCATTTGGTATAACCTACTCTGAAACGTCTCTAAAAGAAAATTTTCTGTGTGCAGGCCGGGCGCGTTTTGCGTACACGTGTGTAGCTTAGGTGCGCGCAGAGCCTCCCAGAAACAGGGGCTGGGAGCCGCGCCAGGCGCTAGGAACTAGGATAAAATCACCTAGTCCTCCCACAAAGTTAATTATGTTTATTGTATTTTCAATTAACTTCCAAACCCTCTACTCCATTAACTATGTTTAAACTTATCTAAACTCGAACAGTGGATTAATTGTTTAACCCATCGATATTATGTCCTATTTCATGCATGAAAATATTGATAACATCTTGTTAGTGCTATGCTATGTTGTCAGAATCACTCATGATGTTCGAACATTGAATTTGATAACAAAGGTTTCAGGAAGGTTGGTTACAGAGGTTTCAGGCCAAAAACAAATGATGATACATGGCTACCCATACTAGACTATTTACATCCGAACCTTCTGATGTTGATATCAGTAGGTCAACAATACTGGTGGTTGTCAAACATTTTCTTTCCCAACTGAAATATCCTACATGGTAGCTTAACTGAATTTTATATTGCTTTTATCGCTGGGGTATGTTACTCAACCCAGTGTTTGCAAACCCAGACCTTAACCCTGATTTGAACGAAGCAAATTTTACCATACTTGAGTTATGTAATCCTTGGTTAACAAATTTAACCGGAGGATAATCATTAATCACCTCGGACCAAGTCAGCTCACTTTTGAAAAAACCGAACCTGGAAAAGAACTTCTCAATGAAAAAATTTATATTTCCAGGATGGTCACACTGGTTCCGTTCATCTTTCCCCGAGTCAACTGGGCCAAGCAACCTTGGCTTCATCATTGTCACCCGACGAAGCTCTTGTGGTGTTTGCAGACCTCAGGAAAGCTCGGAAATGTTTTGTTTTGGAAAACGAACTACATAAAATTTACCAGGTATGGAATTACAAGCATCTGCATTAATTTCCGGGTAATCTCGTTTATCCATGTGCAACACTGTTGCATATGTGGCATACTCAATTCGGGAAGGCCAAACCAAATTATCGCGGAACTAAAAATTGTTGTGGTAATGCACAGCCAAATTTGACAGAACTGCAAATTTGGAATTTCCAATTCATTATTTAGAATATTCTAAGATGATACAAAAAACATTTAGTTAGTGAAAAGCATAATCTTCATCGGACACTAGCATTGATCAAGTGAAATCACATAAGACAAAGGAAATTAGTTCCTCTTTGTTTCACCTAATAGTAAGTGATGATGAAAATGTTGTTTCCCACCAACTAAATGTAATATGAACCATCGCAAAATGACCGAGATTATCAATTAAAAGAAATTGCCAAATTGTGATGTAAGCACTTTAATGGTTCGCTAGCCGAAATTCACATATGCCTCTCCCAAAACTGTCGTCATGCAAACGCTTTTTTGTAATCAAGTGTTCTGCCTATTCAAAATATTTCGCCTTGAAGATATTTATGGGGACGAAGAGGGTCATGGGACTGCAATGTACTTCTAATATAATAGAAGTTCATTACAACAGTGCGTTGTAAATAGTTGAAACAAGTATATCTTCATACCGTAAACCATGATGACAAAAGATGACAAAAACTCACAATCCAAATAAATTACCGAGAACCCAGTCTCCCAATTAGGGCCTCAGATTTTTTTGTTCAATTGTCATGTTTGAAGCGATATGTCTTGAAAACTATTTACTAGAATCAAAATCTAATGTGGAAGTTATATAACAATTGTTAAGTTCTTTCGGAATCTGTATAGATATCGCAGGTGATATAGGTACTTCAAGCGTTAGACGTTAGCTATTCAGAGCAAACGCAAATCTTCAAATCCAAAATATATACATGTAAAAACGTCAGTGGAAAGTATTGCAAAGCAATATGTTTATTCCTACGATGACGTTGTGGATATATGGAATGATTCGATTTATTGCTAAGTTAAGTTAATTTTTCAATAATTCATTAGTAATGATGAAAACTGATAGAAAAATATTTGGACGTGTTTTCCCACATACGGTGATTTTCAGATCACGCCCATTTACCTGCAAGATCAGTGGCCCAATTTGGACTGGTTTCAGTATTTGAAAATTTGGGAACAGTTGCCGTCACACATGAAGCGCGTCGCCGAGTTGGTCGGCGTTGAAGAGAGGTTTCTCAACCGTGCTGTTCGCGGTCGCGTCCCCATGCACACGGACGCCCAGTGCCGTTTAGTTGCAATCCACAAGCGTTTCTACGTGTCGTTGGCGCTACAGGAGCTCGTTAGTGAGGTTCCGCTGCACGTGGTCGCCCAAAAATACGGCGCCAGTCGCGGTATGCTCCAATCGCTGCAAACTTCCGCGGCAACCTTCGCCGGAATGGTGACTGCCTTCTGTCGCAAGCTTTCCTGGTGCAACCTTGAGATGCTGTTGTCGCAGTTCCAGAGTCGTCTGACGTTTGGCGTTGAACGCGAACTCTGTGACCTCGTCCGCATTTCCATTCTGAACGGCTTTCGTGCACGATTGCTCTACAGCGCCGGCTATCACACGGTGTCAGCGGTTGCTATGGCCTCAGCCGACGATCTCGAACGACATCTGCGCAACTCAAAGCCGTTCCAGAGCAGCAAGAGATCCGAGTGGGAGACCGATGGAGATCTTCAGCGAAGAATGCACGCCAAGTGTATCTGTGTTGAAGGCCGGAAGGCTCTGAGTGAATCAGAAGCAGCACAGGAGATTCTGACGGAAGCGCAACGGATTTTACAACAAGACCTGTTGCGTTTAGGTAGGTTATAGTTTCCAGAGTAGAGGTTTTATGAGCTAATTGAAAATACAATGAAACTAATTAGCTATGTTGCAAGGTTATGCAAGGTTTTTACACCATCGTCACTGTCTTCATGATTGATTGATTCAAAAAACTCATTTTGATATGTTGAACAGACCACAAAACATTAAACGTGTGACGCAAATGCAGGGTCTTGCATAAATCTAAACAATAAATTTTCAAGTAGCTTCCAAACTCTCTAGCCCTTAAACTATGAGTAGGGCCAGCGAATATAGTGAGTATATATCAATATAAAAAAATTGAAGAATTTATGTATGCCCGGTGGGATTGTCATTGTTTTGGATTTGTGTCCCTAGTAAACGAGGTATTGTTTGTTGTTTATTGAAATTACGAGAGTGACGTCGAAATTCTTATTCACGAGGCAAAACAAAACAAAGCTATCTGAAATAGTTATTGCTAGACGTTTTCAAGAAATTTTGTTGAGTATTACTTTAAAATTATCTATTCGATGGCATAACGTTTCGACACACTGGATAGTGTCTTTATCAAGAGCAATCAAATGAAGTTTGAAGGCTGTATTTATACTTGTGGGTGATGCCCTGTGAGGTGTAGATACGCTTGGTCAAACCAACTGCCATCATTTTTATTCAGGGCAATGTCATTATTGTTTGCTTCTAGACAAAGCTGTTTATGGCAACGTATGTTTGTTGTGACAATTTTGAAATTTTTCATCGCAATATTGTGATTGGTGTTACAAACATGTTCCCACGAAGCGGATTTCTCCCTTTTAGAAAAGAAAACCACTTTCAAGTGTTCCTGTAAATGCGTATCGAACTGTCTATTCGACTGACCAATATATTGCATATTACAATCCTCACAGGGGATGGAGTAGAGAGAGCCCTGCTTCTGTTCTTTTGAAACCCTGTCCCAATGTCATAAAAGGCTTCTGGGCAACCTTGACGTTATAATTCCCTAATATACGTTTTTTGGTTCTGTTATACCTTGAAAAAATGGTATGAAGAAACTGGTTCTGGTTCTGTTATACCTTGAACATAACAGTTCATGTTCTAAATAACCGATTCTGGTTCTTTTATAGCTTGAATATATGACATAGAGAATATGGTCTGTAAGAACTGTTTCGGCAACCCTATTTTGAGAGCTCAAGGCCTGCTTTCCGATATAGGTCGTAAGAAAGAGAGAGGATATGTTTCCAATGATCAAAGGCTAATGACAATCTTAAAGAATTCCTTGATAAATTTTTAGTACCACTGAAGACGAAAGTTCAATGATGGGTTTTGTAGTTATACCATATAACTATAACAGAACCAAAAAAGCCTTTCATGACATTGGGATATATTTTTGCCAAACTGAAGGACAAGGTTTCAAAAGAGCAGAAATCTACGACATCCCGTGAGGATTGTAATATGCAATTCAGTTCAAAAAGACAGTTCGGTACGCATCTGAAGTAACACCAGAAAGTGGTTT
Organism: Renilla reniformis; assembly: GCA_900177555.1. NCBI lineage: Eukaryota > Metazoa > Cnidaria > Anthozoa > Scleralcyonacea > Renillidae > Renilla > Renilla reniformis. The sequence continues at coordinate 6,965 of FXAL01058465.1, forward strand.
TCTTTTGTAAAAGGGAGAATTCCGCTTTATGTGAGCATGTTTGTGACACCAATCACACTATTTCGTGGGCCAATTCAAAATAATCACAACAAACACGCGCAAATATATGTAATATAATATATGTATGTAAATATAAGTAATATAAACAATAGTGACTAATGTCGTGAATAGAAATGATGGCAGTCGGCTTGACAAAGTCTACACCTCACTGGGTGCTGACGTCACCCACGAGTACAAATACAGCCCTCAAACTATTTTGATTACCCCTGATAAAGACACGAGTCAGAGTATCAACACGTTGGGTCATTGATAGGTCACTGTTCAAGTAACATTCAACAAAATTTCATTTCCCATTACGTCACGCCGTTAAATTTAATTCCAAATAAATCTGTTGAGACAATGTTTTCCACTAGCAAAATATATTGTGAATCTTCTTAAAATAACCAAAAGAATAAATAAAGACATACTCCAAGTAGGTCTTATGGGGACTTTAACGTATAGTAACTGTTCCAACGAGAGAGAAAAGTCATTTCATTACACTTGAAGACAAACCACCCAATTGAATAAGAACACAGTTATTTCACTACAGGAAAAGAGGTTTACCTCTTTGTCACTATATCACTCTCTGGCTGGAAGCCGAAACTGAAGCAGATTGAAAACTATGCCATCGTAGTCACCTGTTTTTTCCTGTATTGTCAGTACGCTAAAACTAATGATTTCTCACTGGACAATGTACTCCATAAATCAGAGGAACTGTAAAATGAGAATTCATCTCACAAAATACTTTCTATCGCGATTGTTCAAGCAAATTGGGATCGAGCCATGAGTGCGAGTCTGTGCTTACGATTTTGTGAATTGAGTTGAACAGTTTGAATTGACACGTGACGGCCCTATTTCGCCCATTGTAGGTATGAAGTGGCGACCACCGTCCGTCTGTCAGAAAGTGGATCCAAAAACGCGCAATTCTTCTCGTGGTCCCGGAAGTCCAGACAAGTTTCAAGACCAAACGGAGAGACGACATTGTGACAATTTACCGAGTGAATCTACCAAGAAGAACACGTCATTGATACAGCTTCGAGAATATTCCCCAAAAGACAAATCAACAACAACAACAACAACAGCTGCTGCTCTGCCCAAAGTAGTGAGTGTGACCTCGGGTGACCCAAATAAGATTGGGGAAAGTGGTCAAGAGAAAGAATATATTCCTGGTAGGTTTTCCATGAGTTTTGGTATCCCGTATTTTAATGTAATGCTACTTTAGCTTCAAACTTCCTAAAGTGTACATGAAATGAAAATTCTACACAGAATAACTCACAAAATCTGTTATTTCCATAATAAAGTAATCCAATTTTGTAGTAATTTCATGAAGATATAAAACTTCGAAATCGTTATTGGTTGTCTTATGCATAGTTTACACCTTGCATACGTCAAAGAATGTATTATTTATTGTTGTTTCACATTCTTGTAACACTGCATACGTCATCGCCAAGGGCTTAATTTCGACAAATGATTTGGCGTTGTAATGATTTAACGTTACTCTTGTGAAGAGTAACAACAAAAAAATGTATCAGCGAGTTATTATAAGTCTGTTTTGTGGGATCCCAGAGATTAAAACGATCATGATTACTGAGATAGAACTTTTCTCAAGACTGATTTCCATAGGATCGCTACAGTAGCAAACTTCAAGTTTCCATATGATCGTCATGATGGCTGAGTCTGTTTGTCAGCGATACGAGCAAATGTATCGATTGTATTGAAACAAGGCTTTAGTCAGTCCACAAGTTGTCTTTCGGTAATAACATAGAAGTGTATATGGTTAATTAATTAATTATTTCAGATGCGAGTGAGAGTACTCATACGTCGTGTGTAAACGAAGTGAGGCAACAAAGTGTGGCAGCAAACACGTGTGCTACAAACGGCGTAGATGAATGCTCTGACTCCAATGACGTCGCAACAATAACCGGTGTCAATTTTCAGCTGTTTCCTGAAAACGGCTTTTGCGAGAGGTCTAACCATGATAAGATCCCGACGATCACCCACAAGGAAGGTAATTGTGCGGATTCAAAGCAGCCAAAAGCAACCACGAATGAAATATCACAGAAAATCACAACACCTGTGATTAAAAACACAACGACGAAGCTCAGCGATTCTCAAAGCTATCTGGCATTGGCCGTTGATGAACTGAGCCTGGGGTGCGATTTTTCGTTTGAAATCATTGATAGGATGACCAGTGGCACTCCACATACTCCTGTCGCCATACAAAAATCTTCGCAAGACAATTGGGATTTCATAGCTGATCCAACAGAACCAAAGCCGAGATCCAGCTCAGTGAAAGATGACCAGATGGGAGACCGACCCCCTTCATTCAGTCCCGAACTTTACTCAGAGGACTTGTTTGCCGCCCAAGAGTATTTGGACGCCGGCGACAAGGATTTCTACCCATTGCAGTTGTCGAATTCGTTCGGCTTCGAAATGAACGGTAGCCTAGACCTTTATACCGAATGTGATGTCAATCCCCCGTGCAACGGAGACAATACGGGGACGTCCCGGGGGGCAAAACGTAATGCCGCAAAAAGTTCCGCTGCCAATGTTAGTCCAGGGGTATTGTGTAGCGACGGGATGACCGAAGGCAAGGGTGAAAGTACAACCTCCGTTGTTAGTCCACGCGTCGGTGGCCGTAAATGTTGTGGTGACAAAACAGCGGAAGCCAAGGAGGATATAAGTGACGTGGACGAGTCGCAATGCAGTTCTGCGTCATTCTCGCTCAAGTTATCGCAGTCAGTCGAACTAATCAGCGACTGTGAGCTGAGCATGGATACCTTGGCCGCAGTTGAATCATTGGAAAGCAAGGCAAGGCAAACCGCTGAGGAACAACGACCCGTACTTGGTGCGTAAGTCAAATGTTAGTAGTATAAGAGGTACCGTTCAACCCTTTTCTTGAGGAGGAAGTGAGGAGGAATTAACGAGGGGGAATTAATGAGGTCGAAAAATTGAGGAGAAGTTAATGAGGTCGGAAAATTGAGGAGGAATTAACGAGGTCTGAAAATTGAGGAGGAGGAGGTTATCGTTATTCATAAATTTTGAGGACCATTAGTTATTCATAAATTTTGAGACTCCATTAGTCATTCATTTCGGAATCGGAAAATTGAGGTGTCGTACGGCGTCGTGAGTTCTTAATTATACATTTTGAGGTGCTATTAACATTTTGTGATTTAATTAACCTATTTTGTGGCTTTCATTAATGTATATTATTCGTATAAGTTTTATTGCTGAATTGTACAATTTTTTTAACCTTGGATACAGTATCCGATCGATATCGAAATGCTAATTCTACACCTCTTGATATTGCTTGACTATGAGTGACAAATAAAATGCTAATTCAACATGCTTGATATTGGTTGACTATTTATGTGACAAAGAAAATGTGAACTAATTGTATCCCAACATTGAGAATGTTGTGAAATAAATTTATTGTATAAATAAAATTTGTTACAAATTTTAGTTACACTAAATGTAAATTATAAATATTGAACTTAAAGTTCAGTATTGTTTTCAGTGGTCGTTGGATTCCTTATCACTATAATGGAACCATTTTGTCCCAACGTCTGTTTTGATAAAATGGTCATCATCCATTTCCCTTTTTCGTGAGTTTTTCTCCACGTTCTTTGATTTTTTGAACTGTAAATTAAGTCTGACTTGCTTTAAGTATTTGCTTCGTTCGTTCTTATCCATCCATACCATGTACTTGGTCAAGATGATTAGCCAAACGAGCAAGGTTTACACTCTTACAACCAAACACTGGACAATTCCTTCATATACGACCTATTACTACTCCAGTCAGTACAAGGAAGATACTTTAATAGGCCCGAACAAGTGTTGGGCCCTGGGTATCATGGTTATAAGGCTATGACAGCTTATTTATCAATTGGGCCATCGGGTCTTGAGAAAAGGCCTTCATCGGGCCAAAGGTGCCATCCGGCACCCCACAATGGCTATTTGCGTCCCCATGAGAGTCATTCGGGTCTCTGCAAGGGCCAAGTAGGTCACAAGGCACGAATGGCCCTTTTTCGAGGCTTGATGGCCCTTTTTTATAATAAGCTTGCAGTCGCTTGCATACATTTATTTACTAAAATTGACACAAAATGTGGTTATGATGAAACTTTATTAGTCTTCATCACTATATTAGCTATAACTATATTGTTTTAAAAGTCGTTTGATCAGAAATTTCCTTCTATCAATTGCTGCTTTGCCACACTGAGTAAGATCCATGATCACCGAGGAAAACTTGTGTCTCGAAATGAATTCTGGGTAGACTTTTGTTTGGCCGATCATGGTTATAAGGCTCTGGTGGCTTATTTATCAATCGGGCCATCCGGCCTCAAAAAAAGGCCACATCGAAAAGGGCCATTCGGTCCTGTTTGGCCCTCGTAGAGGCCTGAATGGCCCTTGTGTATGCCTGAATGAATGTCCGGATAGCCCTTTTGGCCTAATGAAGGCCCATTTTTCGAGGCCCGATGACCCAATTGATAAATAAGCCGCCATAGCCTTATAACCATAATCAGTCAAACAAAAGTCTACCCATAATTCATTTCCAGACACAAGTTTTCTTCGGTGATCATGGATCTTACTCAGTGTGGCAAATCAACAATTGATAGAAGGAAATTTCTGATCAAACGACTTTTAAAACAATATAAATATAGCCAATATAGTGATGATGACTAATAAAGTTTTGTCATAACCACGTTTTGTCTCAATTTTAGTAAATAAGTGTACGTAAGCGACTGCAAGCTTATTATCAATTGGGCCATCAAGCCTTGAAAAAGGGCCACATCGGGCCATTCAGAGCCAAATAAAGGCCCAAATGAGGCCCGAATGGCCATCGTAGAAGCCCAAATGGTCTTTGTGGAAGCCCGGATGGCCCTTTTGGGCTGATGAAGGCCCTTTTTTTGAGGCCCAGTGGCCCTATTGATAATTAGGTAAGCCATTATAGCCTTATAACCATGATACGCAGGACCCTGCGCTTGTTCGGACCTATTAAAGCATCTTCCTCGTAGTGACTGGGTTAGTAATGGGTCGTACATGAAGGAATCCCATTATAGTGATGCGGAATCCAACGGCCACTGAAAACAATACGGAACTTTAAGTTCAATATTTATAATTTACATTTAGTGTAACTGAAACTTGTGACAAATTTTACTTGATACAATAAATTTATTTCACAACATTCTCAATGTTGGAATACGATTCGTTACATTTTCTTTGTCACAAGTAGTCAACCAATATCAAGCATGTTGAATTGGCATTTTTTTGCCCTCATAGCAATATCAAGAGGTGTAGAATTAGCATTTTGAAATGGATCGGGAAGTATCAAAGGTTACAAAAAGTCGTTAACACCACGAAAAATTGTACAAATCAGCAATAAAATTTATAAGAAATTGGTAGCATCTCAAAATGTATGATTCAGAACTCACGACGCCTCACCTCAATTTTCCGATTCCGAAATGAATGACAAATGGATCCTCAAAATTTAAGAATAACTAATGGTTCCTCAAAATTTATGAATAACGATAACCTCCACCTCATTAATTCCTCCTCAATTTCCAGACCTCATTAATTCCTCTTCAATTTTCCGACCTCATTAATTCCTCCCCAATTTTCCCACCCATTAATTCCTCCTCACATCCTCCTCAAAAAAGGGTATACTACTTATGTTATACGAGAAAATGCGAACACGTCGCGTACGCACGCGGGGATGCTGCGACAAAAAGGGACTATTTTGTGCTTGTGAGTATTCTCCAACATACTTGTCGAATATTTTACAACATTTTTACATGTTTGGTCATTTTCAAAATACCGCGAGAATTGCATTGCATCATCATGATAATGCATTAGCCAATCAAATCGGACGTACTATCGGTATTATAAACCGATGCATCGCATCAAGTCACAGAAGAGGCATAAGGTTCACTGGAGTTGGAATCATTGGTGTTTTTTTCCTCGTGCCCGCATTAGATGTCTTTATTACACTGTTCTGTATTACATTGTTCTGACCAGATAATTGCATTTTGTGGCCAATCGAAACGCTGCGTTTGCTGTTTCGCCATCATTCTAAATATTACACTATTCTGAAGTAAATTGCATCAATTTGCATAAAATTAAATGATTAGTTGCACTACTGAGTGAACCTACTGTTTATTTCTCTTCTGTGATCTGCCCGTGATGTTTTTATAATGGACGTTATTTTGGAATGATGGCATTTATACTATGTGTAAGCAATGATGGAAGATTTAAAGACACCTATTTCAACGTTGTTTAGAAACAATCGCTCAAAAGACAACTCCGACCTGAAAATAAGCAAATATGGAAGAATAAATCATTAACTCTGTAAATATGGTGATTAAATTTCTTGGCTTTTGTCATTTTTGATAAAAAATGTTGCGCTTATAAGTTCCACGGCGCGTATTGGCACGTCAGCAGGCCGCGGGGTATGATATGAGGAAAAACTCATAATGGCATGATTTTCACTTTCAATGGCACGTGAGTTGATCTGTTGCAAGTTCAATTATAGCAAAATATCTTATAACCCACAAAAAATCATCGAGTTGCCATTCAAATTTGATGTAATTATTATTAGCGTTCTTCCTCATATCATACGTCATAAATTACCGCTGGCACGCGCGCCGTCGGACAAATGGCTCATTGGCACACTTCGTATGTTTTATGAGCAATAATGAAAGCCAAAGAAATTAATCTGACTTCAGAACAGCAGTATATCAAAGTTATCCTTATTTTACTAAAAAAAAATCACTTATTTTTGAGTCGGGGTTCTCCGTTGAATTTGTGCACACCGAGGTTAAATTTTTCACACCAAGTTGGGGAATGGGGGAATAGAAAAAGCGAAAAGTTGTCTCGATGATTTCGACCAGGCTATACTTCGTTAAGGTGTATATGATATAAAAATTCTGCTTTTTCTTACAAACATGTAGACGAAATTGCAGCGACTGGAATGTCGGAAAAAGGAACAATCGAGTCGAGGTCAAAAACTGAAAACGAGACATTAAACAATAATCCAACGTCAGATTTTATGATGCATGCAAGACAAATAAATGGCAATGGCAGTTCTGAGATTAGACCGAAGGGAACGGAAAATACAAAGCCTGCGCGGTTCCCTACAGTAACGCAACGTCATCAGAGCTCTTTGGGATTCAACATACTCGACGTTACCAAGAACAGAGCGGTGTTTCGGACCTTCGCGAGAGAATTGACAGAAAAGTCGTTCAGTTTTAGTTTGGCCTTACAGCGGTGTACGGAAAATGCGAAGGTTATCGGAGATAATTACAGCAAAACCAGGGGAAGAAGCGAGCAACGCTTTCCACTGAGAGTTACCGAAGACGACATCGCGGTGGTTGGCTTGAGTGTGTGTTGGCATGACAACGAAGTATGTTATATCTCTCTGGAGGACTGGAACAAACACGATTCAGTCCCGGAACGAACAGCAAACAGCGATTATGCGCGGCCAACGCTATGTGAAAGACTGGAACTAGTAGGGAGCATCCTGAGCGAAAAGTCACCGAGTCAACAGAAAATCGCCTTCGGAATGAAATATGTTTACAAGGTTAGTCAACACAGGTTCGTATTTGCACGTATTGGATAGATTTAGTCGAAGACGCGACGTGATCTAGGATGCCGTTTACATACAACAATTCCACTCCCGGTTGGCAATTTGTCGTCCTTGACGGCTTTAACAGGACGTCGTTTTGGGTATTTTGAAGTCCTCGAAAGAACGCCACTTTCTTTGAATTCGTTTAAGAAAAATGTACAAGTATAACGAATGAATGTTTCTGATATGATATATAAAAGAAATATGGTTGGAAATATCATATCATGCGACGCATTCGTCTTAACATTTGATTCGATGTAAACTGAGTGTGTTACATTGTAGTAAAGAACTGATTTAGATGCTACGCCAACTGTATATAACAACAAGAAAGGAATCACCAAAAATACGACAATCATCTCACAAAAAAAAATACTTCGGAGTCATAAGAAATATTTTCGACTAAGTAGAAATGCGTACAATTCCCACCATATTTCGTGATTAGAATGCGTCCATTCCTAACAGCAAAATAAAAAGGGTTAAGTCGACATGCATCAACGTTAAGGGTTAACTGTTTGTTGATGCGATTTTCAAGTCTTCTTTCCGGTCGGCGTCCTCGATCTTAAGCCTGGTTTGCATTGCGTCCGTATCGTAGCAAATCGTAGCGGATTCCTTTGTTTCGTAATAATTAGTTCTGCTTGAGAGCTCACCAAGTGATATCAAATAGTAGTTTGTGTTCATTGGTTATTTAGTTCGTTTTAGGACAAGTCACAATTTATTCAGTAGAAAACGTCATCTTCATAAGAGACCAAAATTTATATAGTGATGTCATACAAGGTTTGTTCATGAGATCAAACAATAGAAAACCAATTTTCATTTCCTGAAATGACATCGTCGGTTAAATTGAACCTGTTGCATATCTCTCGAATTTTCTTATTACACTATGTCAAAAAACTTTACTACTATTCTATATTACCAGTTTTTTTGTAGTTGTGTGATATATTTGTATATATATAGATAAAACAATTGGAAACGAAATGTATATTGTGTTACATATGTATATTCCTGTTCATCTATGTTTCCTGTGTATTTCGAATATTTTGAAGATTTTGTTCAGTGAAGAATTGAAGAACTTTTATTTACCAAGAGCTTATCACGCAAAATATGACGTCACATTACTTGCAGGAGAAAATACTATTCAAACTGAAACATCTCATTGAGAATCACTGAGACAGCACACTTTAGTTGTGTTGCAGTTTTGTAAGTTTTCTTATATTGGGCAATGAAACAATGTGTGTATTATGAATCATCTTAAAATTACCTAAATAACCAATGAAACGAACCTGCACTAATTCTCTCTAAAATGCCGAGGCAGACTGGACCGCTAGGACACCGGGGGAATTTTTCCATGCCAATCTTCCAGCGCGAGTCTCTGTTTTCACTTTCTGCACAAGTTTAGCCTTCTCGTACTTGATGCCCCTAATTGTAAAGTGAGGAAAGTTCTATCAACAAAGGCGCTTTTAGTAAAGTCGAATGATTCAAAAGAAAGCTTTGGAGGGCTCTACTTAATGAACGTCATAATTTGGGCTCCTGTATGCGAGTTGTTTCCTGGTAAAAACTTTGACCAGTCCGCCCCTGCTAAAATCTGATGTGATGATAGTGCTTTCAGCAAACTTTGATAGATGCAGATTTTTACTCTCTACATCGCATGTATCACCAGTTGTAGTCTATTTTGCCAGGTGTTGTGTGTTGGCTGTGGTGTTCTTTTAAGAGGTCATCTGCTTGACCCCAAGGTGGCTGATTGGTTACTGAATCCTGATGCGAAAGAACGTAATTTTCAACAAATGGTTCGACATCACATTCCACAAGAGTCCGCCTTGCTCAAAGGTAAATATTTTGTTCTGACGATTTATTTTATTAATTCACAGAGGAGAACTAATGTAAGGAGGATTTCCATTAGGGAGAATGTTTCGCGTGGATAAACCTCCTCTGTTTTACAAGCATGTCTTGAGGTTCCTTTGCCTTACCATGACAATTTATTTTCAATGAATATTTAGGTCATTTTAAGATATTTGGTCATTGAATTTTACTGCACGAACCTCGGGGGCGGATCCAGGCCAACATTTCATGATAGAAAATTAGTTTGCAAAGCAAGCGACAACGCTCTTTTCAGAGCCATGCCACTGGAAGTAAAACAAGCAACCCCTTGGATCCACCCTTGCATTTATTGGACAGTTGAGTTGATTAAATGCCGTCAAACCAGACTTGTTCATGATGTGAAACAAAAGAAACTAATTTGCATATATATGTATAT
>FXAL01059322.1:0-16209 GCA_900177555.1 Renilla reniformis
ATATGTATAATAAAAGAAATTACTTTGTTTGTGTTTGGAAACTTTCATCCAATAATTTATCAGCTTCATCCAAGATAAATAATCTGATTTTTTCTGTTCTCAAAGATTTATTTTCAATAAGATGTTTCACACGACCTGAAAAACAAGATTCTTACCATCTGTTGCTTTGTTCTGTGGACAATAATGACGAACCTGGAGTGCCTATGGCAATATGACATTGTTTCAGCGACTTTGTATCTGCTTCAATAGGCAAACCACCAATAAAAACTTGAATATTAAGATTTTTCACATGCCTTCCAATTGAACATAGAACTTCTTTTATCTGGACTGCAATTTCTCGTGTTGGTGCGAGAATTAAAACCTGTGCAGTAAAAAAGAACATGGAACATTGATTAGAACATTGTCTTCGTCTGTTACCTCACGATAGATGACGTCACAAAGCTGCATTTAGGTAGGATTACTAACCTGAACTGCGGTAATTGCAACATTGACGTTTTCTAAAGCAATTACACTAAACACACACGTTTTTCCAGTTCCTGATTTCGCTTGGGCAATCAAATCTGAAGTTCATAATATTTATTGTATTAATATCAGTATAGTTAATTGTGAAATATATCATATTATCTGTAGTCACACCTAAGCCACATCTTCCAAGTGGAATAGCTTTTAACTGAATTGGTGAAGGACGTTGAAAACCTGCACTCTGTAAACCAAGTAGAATATCTTCTGATAACATTAAACCAGAGAAATCCACTTTTTCTTCAATGAAGACATCATTTGTACGACGTTTATCCCCAAACCGATGAGCTGTTCTACGTTTGCGCATATTATACTTAGCCTAATTGGTAGTTAGAAAGTCTATTAGTAACCTACGAAATTGCAAATCTTCAATAAATTTGTAACATTGAAAGTTTTGTAATTTCCGCCATATTCAATTCAATTCTAAGTAGTACTCAGTCTCTCAAATCAATTACAGGTCATAACGTCAATTAGGAGCACTATAATTAATGGTGTGCACATATGAATTGGCTGATATAATATAGTGTACATTTTTTGGTATTTAGACCAAGAAAAATGCAATACAGACAATGGAGAGTATTATTTGTCTGACTAATGATACGAATGGTAACAACAGAAATGGTACCAACAGAAATAGCACCAATAGGAATGGTTCAGAAAAATGGTACCGAATACTAGCATCACGTAAATAGGCGGCAGTTTCACCGGCTCTTGAACATGATATGATAAGCATAAACCAATCTTTAATGTGAGAAAACCCGTTCAGAAAATTTAATATTTCCTGGAAACATGATATTTATTCAACTGATAACAATCTGGAAGAAAGCGAACAATGGTATTGATGTGATAATTGTTAACAGAATACCAGTCATGTTTGTTGATTGTTGTACCAGGCGACATTGTAGTTAAAGGGTCAAGTAGCACAAATCTCCAAAGTAACGAGACAAACAGACAAACAACACAAGGCTAATGCATGTAATCACGTGAACGTGAAATAACTCAATGAATCTTTTTGAAACGGAATGCCAATAGTTTATTATATCATTTGGTAAAATGTATGACAATTAGAAAATAACAAGTTTATTAAAAGTTTCCCGTGTAACATAACACCAGGCTTTGAACGAATAATCCTTCAAGCTTGTAGAAACACTTAAGAGAAAGACAATTGACAAGACACATGAGTTAAGATATGGAAAACCTTTGCCATCATATCTTAATTCAAATAATCAAATAGTAAAACATGGTCCTTTTAATGGGCTTTTCGAGAGTACGGAGAGGAACGTTGTATAAAAAAGTGACCATTTTCAGTCTGTGAAAAAGTAATATTGAAAAAGTCAAATTAGAACCATTGATCAAATATATGGAACATTTTTTCTACGTGAGATATTCTTTGAAAAATAGTAGGAAATTGGAAAAAGAACGCATGTGCGTCGGAGGGTCTAGTTTTGAAAATGATGACAGACAAGCAGTAAATCTAAATACAATCAAGAAATAGTGACGTATCTGTGAAGTACAATAGAAGGATTAAGTTGTATTTGTCGTTTATTGACTTATTGCTATGAATGAACTGTAATTATGAACAAGGTGAACCAATCAAATCTTGCTATAGTAATCACTATGGATACTTGACTCGCGAAACAATGAAGATAATTTCTACACTAAATCACAGCAAAATAATTCTTAAGCCAGGCAGAGAAAAATTGCAAAAAATCTCATTGGAATCTTGGTATAGATGACCGGGATATTGGTTGATTGACGAAGAAAGCTTGCAGGTTTGGTAAAAACATCTCGTAATTGTGTTTGACAAGCAGGTTGTTCAAATATGTGCGGGTTGATTTCATTCATTCCAAAAGAACAGCATCATTTGACAAATATTTCGGTTGCATGCTCTTTTTGGAAACTATTTCGAGTTTTGGAACGCTGATAATATCACGTGCGCTATGTGTTCGAATTTTGCTAGAATTCTGATTCTCTGCAAATGTCTATGCAGGAAAATGTACAAATACGAGACGCGAGTGAACAATAATTAAACGACACATTAAATTATTCACCAACGTTCATCCTTATTCCCAGATACTGTACAGATCGTCTATATAGCTGCGCAACTTGCGCAGTTTTCCCGCGCTCTTCATTTTCAATTAGTAATTAGAACAGTTAGTGAGTGAAAATATTGATAATAAAAGAATCCGATATCACCAATATAGTTATATCATTAATAATAGAAGGGAAAATGCGTTTAGAACGATTAATAATTTCGTTGTGCAGATATAATATCATGGTGATATAATCTTGTCAGACCAACGGATAGTACAGATGAAATGTTTCAAAAAGCACGTCAATATACTGTTTCATTCAATGGATTTTTCCTTTGCTGATTAATATATACAAACAGTCAATATCTCATCACATTTCACGGCTATCTTGAAACTATTTACTAATATAAATAATCTTATATATTGGTGAGATGTTATAAGTACGACATTACTAGATTGCTATAATATCATTGATAGTGCTGTAGGGGTTTTATTCAACGAAGAAAATATAACTACAAATTGATTGTTAAATTGCCATCCATTGAAAATTCATTGATTCATCATGATTCATTCATTATGGTAGTATGATGATTGTCAGTGGAATACAGCTGGTTAGTATTTCATACTTTGGTGTTGAAATCTAAAATTGTATTAGTGACAAGTCTTGTATCATGTGAGCAAAAAGCGTGCATAGAAACAGTTTTTTGAAAAGCATTTTTTTAGAAGTCTTTTTCGTCAACATCTAACGAACTCTATGGTAGAGAGCAAATCTTATGTTTTTTCCTCACAAACAGTGACTGTTCATTGCTGGTGTGATATGTAGCTACTAGCAGTACGTTTTAATTAAAACGAGTGAATGTATTTATTCACAGCAACTGATAGGATTAAAAAAGATTTACGTAAGACGAAAAGAACACTCCTTCTGTGGATGAAATCACCATTGAAAATCTTCTTATTAATTTAAATAATTTTCGAAATATTCAGGAACAGATCTTTCTTTGATGGAAAAAATTGGAGGAACCTTAACTGTACTTTATACTTGTCAATATTGATTTTTCATCGTTGACAACAGACTTAGACAAAATCAACACAAAAATGTAAAATAAACGCGTGTTGATTTTCTAACTATGCTAATCGTATTACCCTTACTACGTCATCAAAGTCAGGCGACAAAAATGTGACAAACGGTGAAAGTGAATTGCGCATGTGCAACAGATAAACTATGGTAGCATATGGTATTATAGGGTAAAAAACATTTTCTTTTTAGGAACAATGTATTCAGATGTTTTAACAAGTTCTTCTGGTGTTCATCTTAACTCACATGTCACAAGCAATCCTTCAAGTCCTACGAGTGACGCCCATAAGCCCTGCATACAGTCTAAGTCACAAAAGAAATGCAAACCACCGCCTTTAGACATAAACTCAATACAATCTTGGTCTACGTCTCTTAATCCACTTGTGGAGTTCGCCGCTATTGCTACCAGCCCCCAAAGTCCACTTGTTCAGCATAATGAACATGTGATCCGTGATACCAGCACGCATAATCAATTAGAACATTATTTTGAAAGTAATCAAAAGAGAATGAGGAGCAAAGTAAGATTGATCTTCAAACATATATAAGATGAGAAAAGTGGGTTTGAAATAGTTGGAAAAGTCTGCTATTTTTTATGAATTGAATGATTTTTCATTTCAAGAACACAACGACAGATTGTTCATCTCATTTTTGGGACCGTGAAGTTGAAAGCTCTGATATAAGCTGGTCTTCATCGTTATGGCAAATCAGGTCAAGAGATCTGGTGCAAGAAAACTGCTTGAAGAATAGATCAGTAATTAATAAGAGAACAAAAACTGACATTGAATTCGAAGAACGAAAGAACGACTCCAATGAGGTTTGTAATGACCAGTTCAATGTCTTCGGGAGCTTTATATATGAGATTTCCCGATAATGTTTAATGAAAATTGCTGTGAACATTTGTAGCTAATTGGTGATACGCCTGGCTTATTTCGGCAACATACGGTGAAACCAAGTAATGATGCGAGATGTTCCACAGAACAAGTTTGGTCAACATCTCATTTTACGGGGGACATTCCAAGCACTAACCATCGCGATATTTCACGTGATCAGATATTTGAAGAACTCTGTAGTCCACGCCTCAGTCCAGTCACATGTTCTAGAAGCCCTGATCCATCACCGGAGCAAGTTACAACGTAAGTGAGGGGGCGAATTAGCTAGTTTTGCTCAAAAATTAACTTTCCAACAGGCTTCATATCAGACCAGAGAAATGATTGGATTGCTAGATAGTTGGTATTTTTCATGTCGTAACAACAGCATGTTTATTGCCTCAAATATAGATCTGTATTATTTGATTCTGATTCTGCAGCCCATGCTTTAAGTAATATGGCCAAAGTAAGTCTCACATAGTTGATAGTAAGCACATAGTTGATAGAATAACTGTGATATTATACTATTAGTGCGTAATATCATTTTAGAGAAACGAGGAATATCAGAAATATTGTAAAACAAGTAATTCAATGAAACGTAAAGTTGTGGATTCAAAGAGAAAAAGAAATGAAATATATACGTTACAAGCCAAAAGACCCATGAATTCTTTCATGTTATTTGCTAAAAGATATAGATTAGAGTTGACCCAAAAACATCCTGGTAAAGATAATAGGTATAACCACATATGTATGGTATATAGTTGGATACAATCATCCCTTGATTCATTCGTCCCCTATGTTGCTTTCCAGAGCAATCAGTGTAATATTAGGTGACCAGTGGAAATCGTTAAGTTATGAAGATAGAAAAACCTATATTATGGAAGCTAAGATATTGGCTGAAGAACATAAACGTATTTATCCTGATTGTTGGAAAAGAAAAAGAACACAGGTGGTTGTCACTTCATCCATATTAGGCAACATCAAACAGTGGAAAACAGTCACAAACTTTTATCTTCATATAGGTTTCCATTGGAAGAAATCGCAAGTGTTGAAAAAACAGCGTAGATATTGTTGGACGTTTTTTGTACAAAAACTCATACCATCTTTTTTAAACATTTTATTCAGTTAATTTATTACAAAATATAAGATTATATTGATTTGCGCATTTTTACCTATATTTTGTGTGATTTGCGCACTTTGTCTTGGTCATATGTCTTGTGTGATTTGCGCACACCCAATTTTCTGCTGTCTTGGCACATGGTTCATTGTTGTCATAAACAGAATAATTTATGAGTGCTTGAAAATACCTGAACTATTATTTTGTGCGTGTTGAAACTGATACTTCGATGATATCAATGTCAACACTGGAAATGAAGCATTTCCGCGCAAATGTATTATTCTCTATCTCTCACTCTCTTTTTCTTTCTCTGTACAACAGGTATTTTATACATGTTTGTACAACAGGTATTTTGATACAAAATGCAAAACAAGCATGGTTTCGCTCCACTTGGGAAACACAACGTATCTATTGGATATGTATAAGTCATAGTGGAATGAATGCGTATTTAGCCGTACATGTGATTTTGTCTAATGACTGTGAATTTAATCACCAATATGTTGGATTTGTTCGAATGAAGTGTGAAAGGTAATTGGTTGGTTTGACATTTTGGCAATTTCCATATTTGTATTGTCCGTCGTTATGAAATAGACTGAGGAATATTCCACTGAGGAAATATGAGAAGAGGCCTCAGACAACTTCTCCAATGCGCTTTTCTGCATAAAAGGAAAATATTGGCCGTTGTTGTTATGATCACTTTATTTCTGCTGATAAATAAGAGAGAAGAAAGTGTTTCAAGACATTTTTATAAGGCAAGTGAACATCCAACGATTGAACAGACTGTCTACACTGCAAATATCATGGACGGAGACAGTTTAATCCGCTGCATTCTTATATTGCAATATATACAATGCGTTAAGAAAGCGAAGGTACAAGTACCTTACTCAATTTCTCAATGGCTTCTCTAACAAATGACCATAATTCACTATATCTTTCAATTCTATGACGACTACTGCCAGGTATATCCTACTGTTGAATACAACGTCAAATGCTAATAATATTTGTAAATCTCTTTAGATTCAAAATTTGGATATTTCTGGTGATTTCAAATGCAATGGATCTATAACAAATGATTCGTGTACGTTCTACTCACATTTGACCTATATTATGAACATATGCCTTAAAATGGGAGACAAGTGTAAAGGTTTTACATACAACATTGGTCCACAAAAATTCACGTTGAAAACCCATGCTGAATTTATTGATACGGAATTTCATGTTGGTATTGTGACTTACTTGAAAAAGAAGTTTAAAAAACCGTTGAAAATGGCCCAACAAGACGATTGCTTGATAACAAAGGTGAACACACATATAAAAATAGGTATATCACATGTGCACGGCAGTGGTAGAATATATCATAACGACCAATGAATGAATTTTCAGGAACATAAATATACGGTCAACAGTAGATCTTGTAATCTCCCAAAAATAAATCCATTTGATCCAACGATCTTAAAAATGATTGAAAAAGTACCAGCATTAAATTGTAAAGGAGAAAAGAATTTGACCATCTACATCAATGGTAAACTAATGATCTCCCAAGGTATGGTATTTCTATGGGTGAAAAAATAGAAAGTATATACTATTGAAGAAGTGTTTTATCATAGGTTCGCGTATAAAACAAGCAGAATATTATGTAATAAGAGGAAAAACATATTCCGGAATTGGTTATGAAATAGTTAAGGAAGGTTTATTAACATCAACAAACTCTGAAGTCGTTTTAAACGAAGACATGATTTATGTTGTGGTAACTAAACATGATAATACGAAACAGGTAAGTTATTTCACGGAAAATACGTTTTTAACTGGAAAAATCATATAGCTATTTGTTTCAATGTTCAGGTGGAATATCATTTGGAAGTTCAGGCAAAAAAAAATACATTACAACGTGAAAGTAAAGCTGGCTTACCTTTGAATGTAGTAATGCTTGGTCTAGATTCAACATCACACGCGCATTTCCAAAGAAAACTAGAAAGAGTTTATGACTATATGAAGAACGAACTACAATCAACCATGTTTAATGGTTACTCAACAATTGGTGATGGTACAACCATTGCTTTGG
Source organism: Renilla reniformis (assembly GCA_900177555.1). Classification (NCBI taxonomy): domain Eukaryota; kingdom Metazoa; phylum Cnidaria; class Anthozoa; order Scleralcyonacea; family Renillidae; genus Renilla; species Renilla reniformis. The sequence continues at coordinate 7,673 of FXAL01059322.1, forward strand.
TTGGTATGTTAGTAGGAAGGCATTTTGAGGAACTTAAACCAGAAGGGAGGAAAGGGTAAGATATTTTGGGAAACAAATAGATCGTAACGTAGGTACAGCTATAGTTATAATGACAACGTATTATACAACCAATATAGGAAGCTTTTGTCAAAGTGTGTTGATGAATGGCCATGGATATTTTATGATTTGAAGAAAAATGGTTACGTGACATTTTATAACGAAGATGAAATGTATAATGGTGCGCTTACGACAAGATTGAATGGTTTTTGCAAACCACCATCAGATCATTATTTATTACCATTTTGGTACGCTGCGTTAGAAAAATACCAAAAAGACCATCAGACAACTGGTTATATTAAAGGACATTGTTTAGGATCACAAGCAATATATAATATCAGTTTTAATTCTATCAAAACTTTATTCAAAGCTTATCCACAAACGCCGAAGTTTGCTTTTCTTATGAACTCGGATTTTTGCCATCATGAAGATTTCAATTATTTATCAATTGTTGAAGATGATCTCTTACGTTTCTTAAAATCTTTGAAGGATAATAATCATTTAAACAATACAATGTTAATTGTATTTGGTGATCACGGGTTACGCTATGGTTTTGTACGAACAACGGTGTTAGGTAGAATGGAAGAGAGATTACCATTTTTATCAATAACACTGCCAAAATGGTTTAGAAACACACACCAAGATATTGTGAAAAACCTAGAGAAAAATAAAGATATTTTAACATCTCCATTTGATCTTCACGCAACATTGCAACATTTACTAAGTTATCCAAACAAACCTGAAGGATTACTTCACGGACAAAGTTTGTTCAGTGATATTGGAGAAAGAACTTGTAAACAAGCTGGAGTTCCTTTTCATTATTGTTCATGTTTGGAATGGAATGAAGTTGATATCAATAACGAAGTTATTAAAACAAGTGCCTTGGCCGTGGTGGAACTTATAAATAAAAAACTACATGGTTTAACAAATAAATGTGCAAAACTTTCTTTGAAAACTGTTTCCTCTGCGGTGATGGTCACATCTAAAGGTGGAGATGATAAAGAACATACTGATTTCGACGCGAAAATCGACACAGTACTAAGAGGTATGACTTTGTGTATGTACCATTGTCCGTACGTGACGTCGTCCATGGTTATAATGTTGGTTTCCGTTTTCAGGTGGATGTATTTATCAACTTCAAATTTCAACACAACCAAATGAAGGTTTTTACGAAGCAACAGTACAAGTAATAAACGGAGTACCACAAGTCAACCCTGATATAGGCAGAATTAACGAATATGGTAACCAATCAGATTGTGTCAAGACCACACATCCTTTACTGAGAAATTTTTGTTTTTGTCGTTAGACCATTCTTAACAACAAAATGTTATCCATATATTATCTATATCGCATCTATTTTTGATTTACATTGATATTTTATATGTGTTTAAGTTAAAGCAATAGTATTTAAGTTTTGGACAAAGATTATGCAACTGCGGACACGGTCGAAAAAAAACATGAAAAATTAATAAAAAATATGTTTTTGTAATCAAGTTTTTGCCATGTTCTATGCATTGACACTTGTCACTATAAATAGATCTAAAGTAAACTTTGCTTGCGTATTTTCGCCAATTCGACCACTCCTCAATAATTGTTTATCAAAAGAACGAGTGAGGCTCTTGATTTTAGCAACAATTTGTAGGAAATCATCTAAATCAATAAACCCTTTCTTATTGGCAAATCTTCGCAACAGATATTCCAATGTACTTCTATTAATAGATATTCCCAGTTGTTTTAATGCATCATTTAACTCATTCTTATTCATATCTTTGCTGCGATCTTTATCATAACGTTGAAATATCTTATATGATATCTTAATCTCATTCCATAAACCAAGAAATTCATCAAATTCAATGAAGCCACTATGATCTTGGTCAAATAAAGTCACCAAACTGCGACATGTCTCCAAATTAAACATATGATCTTCTATTTCCTGATGAAAACATTTGTGCAATAAATCTTGTAATTCAAAGGCATCAATAACTCCATCTTCACCAGCAACACGCTCAAATATCTCTAACAATACTTTATCTTTATCATTTGTGATTCTTATACGACGAGTACTACATTCACGCGGTAAGAGCACAAAGTCTGCCATGACTCGAACACATGCAGAAATGATCACTTTAACCAAACTTTTTAAAGGTAATTAGTGAAACAATAGAACCGGAAGCTCTGTTCCATTGGTCAGTTTCAAAAGCACACTTAAATCATGGTAAAAAAAATAATTCAAAGAAAAAACACTTCTTAATGATAAAACATATGTACATCGTATATCATTTGCGCCATTGAGTGTTCTGGTTCTCATATGGGATTAAAGAAGCGATAAAACAGATAACATATTCATCAGTGGTCACATGATATACAGCTTGTCCATGGTGACGTAATAGAGTTGATATCACAAGTAATGTTTCATACTTTGATTATTTAACCAGCGATGATGATCATTCTATCATCGATGACGTACCTCTATCATCAAAATCATCACTTACTGACGTAATTACGGAAGATATACGATCAGGAATAGACGCAGATTGTGATGTTGTGCGCGAGCTATCATCAAGCAATTGTCTCAATAATGACTGTGATAGAATATCCTGTGAAAGACAAAAATAAGAATTTCTTTTCAAAACCCGATAGGATGCATCAAATGAGTAACGAATTTATTCAACATACATACTTGATCATAATCTAAATCTCGAAATCGTTCTAATTCTTTTTCAATTGTAAGTAAACGTTCTTTCATCTCCCTCATATCTTTTGTTTCTTGTAAAACAATTTCACCAAAGGCTGTCAACAATAATCGTTTATTCATATCTGTTTTCTTCGTTAATGACAGAGTTTTGATATTTTGAATTAGTACTTTGAGATTCCTCGTTCAACATTCCCTTCGACGCATCACTTCTGGGAGTGTGGACCTGAAATTAAAGACTGTTAGGCCGTTATAATAGTCATGAAACTAGTATCTGTACGCTTGCACCTCGGGTATTATATGTTCAGAAGATAAACTTGAAGTACATAAAAGATCAAATTCTTCTACAGGAAGCAGACTTCGTAATTTACTGCAAAAGAAAATAACAAGAGAGAACATTAGCCAGCTGTCGTAATATTAAGTTGGTTTATTATATATTTCCATACAAATCAATGTCGTTAAGTTGTTGAACTTCTTCAGGAGTCGGTCTATATCCTTCGCCATGAAATGATAATGAAGCAAGCTCGTTTTCACTTCCCTATCAAACAATAACAGTTTGACATGACACTGTGTTTTTAGTTCATAATTAATTTATCATTATAGTAGTATTTACTTCATTCATCAAGTTTCCCATATCTGATAATAACTCTTCTAGTCTTTTCTTTTCTTCATCTGTCATAGCAATCGTATTATTAGCATCAGCTGCCAGCTAAAACATTATGATACTTTTATAACTTGACATACATCAAACATAAAACAAGGAAAATAACTATAGTTGCACCTGGATATTTCGTTTAATATAATCTTTCTTTCTTGTTTTATTATTTTTCTTATTTTTCCGTTTTTCGTTTTCGTTGTTCGCTTCTTCGTTCACTTTATTTCCATCATCTTCTTTTGCTGGTCAATACGGATTGATTCGTTAATTGGAAAGTGATTTAGAGAGAGAGAGAGAGGTGGAAATAGTATGACGTTATCAATTACCCTCGTTATTATAATATTGCTGTCCTATATTTCCGTCAACATCTCTTCTTTTATGGTGATTATCTTCTATGGTAGGTTGTGTTGCAAATAATGGTGTCAACACCACATCTTCTTCGCTATCTTCTTCATAAACACCTTCGTCTGAAATTGTATTTGTTTTCTCCCCATGATATTCACAATATATGTTAACAATCGAGCTAAATAGTTCAAATGCTAACCGATATTATCTGCAGCACCAAGTGCTAACATATGAGCTGGACCTAAGTCAACTTGTTTACCAAGTTGTTCTAAATCACGTGCTTGTTCTAAATGGTCTAATTCTTCGCGCCATAATCGTTCTTGATGCAAACGCTGTTTTTTCACTTCCTTTTCTTTCTGGAAAGACAAACGTGAATATCGCTGTATCACTTTGTTTCGTAAGTCACATAAAAGAAAGTATGTCACGCGTACATGAGCCCACAAATAGACCGTATTCTTGTAGGTCAAAAAACTTCTTGTACCTTTATTTTTTCTGCCAAAACTGCATCTAATTTCTTAATTTTCTCCAATCCTTTCTGAATTTTTGGATCAGCCTTTTCAAAGTCGTGATTGTTATCGTCAAATGTTGTTTCATTTGCTGACATACTAGAGTTTTTTCCGCTTTCCTCGTTGGTTTTAGTGTGACATTCTTCGTCTAAGATTAATCATTGTTATATTGAAACAACTTCACATGGGCAATATTCTCAATAAACAATGCCACCTGAAGGTTTAATTTCTTGTGATGATGAAAGATATTGTTCATTCTCTACACTGGAATCACTATTATTTATCGCAACATTTTCTTGTAACTCAAAATCAATTACATTTAACGGTTCTGTACAAATTTTAAAACAAAATACAAATTATTCTTAAAACGTTACTTCTGCACAATATTGTGCTTTATTTTTCACCTTCTGAGGGCAAAATGTCCAATGAACCTTGAACTGGCAAAGAACTGGATCTCTACAATCATGTGAATAATTTTCTTACCATACCAATTGTATTTTATTGGTAATTGGGCCTGGTTTTAACCATCATTTGTGCAAACTGAAACGTACTAGTACGTTTATTGTTCAACTATCATTGCATAATTGGGTAGCATTACACAAAACTACGAAGTATTTTGATGGTTTATTTGTATAATGAATGGATGAATGGCGGCATGGTACCTTAGGTTAATGGTTTTCTGGCGTATATGAATGGTGGAATATGATGTATATTATTTACGTCATATTCATATACACATATATTTACGGGTATTAAATTATAGCCAAATCCTAACATTTTATTGTTGCACTAGGTTAAACAAATAATGATTACTTTGAACATACAATTGAAGATCTACTACAAGATCGTTTACCACTTGACGAAGGTCGGCTAATGGATTCCAGACTACAACAACAAAAATAGCAGATTTAATGATATAGTTTCAGAGAATATATAATATCCATATTAAACCATATATATATACCTTCCTTCTGACACAACTTCCATCTCAACTTGTCATTTCTTTTTGTAGATTAAACCACTAAACGTATCTTTTCATTATAATATCTTTGGTCGTCAAGGTTACGCCATTTTGAATAGTTACCCCGGTCGGTTATAAATACCGGGTGGGTTTGAAAATGTATATCTTTGTGGAAGGGAACAAGAAATAACAGTTAGAAAAACAAAGACAACGAAAATGAAATTAAACGAAAACGAAAATGAGATTAGGTTTATTCAAGACAAAACAGAAAAGTGCTTCCAAAGGGTGCGGTCATTACTAACATGCTAATTCTAATTGACTATGGAATAGTATCAGTTTATGCGCGTGGTTCAACCTGCTAGACTATTTATTCAACGAAACGTTATTTATTAGTTTTGATGAGATACAACGATTTGCATTTGCGAAATGTCAACAAAACAGTAATTGAATATCCAGATTTTTTTTCAAATTACTATTTTTACATGAATTGAACTAACATCGCCAAATTCAGGGCGTTTTCAATTGTCGCATTATTCCTTCATTTCAAATCATATCATGGTTTATGAAATTATTACATTGTTTTAACATGGACCGTATTCAGGTGTCAATCAAGCAAAATGAATGATTTATGAGGCACCGGGCTTGAGGATTATTTATGAGTAAATAATTATTGCGAGCAAAGTACAGCGTTCGTTTCAAAAATGGCTAGTAATGAGGTACACGTTGATGATTGTCGTGAAGTATTCATGCTTTATGATACTATGGGAGATAATAAAATACAAATAGATGACGTTGGTGAAGTACTGCGTGCTTTAGGTTCTAATCCAACACAGACGGAATTAGTCAAGATGGAACAACAATTCAAATTACAGAAAGATAAACGCATATCATTTGAAGAATTTTGGCCTGTATTTCAAGCAACTAAAACTAGACAATTAACGTCAGGTATTATTAGCAAGCCGTCAGTGTTGATTCAACAACTACGATTATTGATTATGTAATAAATCATCAATTACTTTATTTTATTTCTCTTTTTCCTAGCTACAAAAGCTTCGTTTGTTGAATGTTTCAAAGTTTTTGATCGAAATAACAACGGTACCATTGGTGCTGCTGAATTACGACAGTTATTAACAAATCTTGGTGACAAGTTAACTGACAAAGAAGTAGATCTCTTATTATCTGGTCTTGAAGATAATAATGGCCAAGTGAATTATGAAACTTTTGTTCAATCAATCACTTCTATCTGAACTTTTGAGTAAAATAAGAATTAACCTCCATATATTACACGAAGAAAGTATAGATAGTGACTTTTTTGGTCATGGTGTATAATTAATTTCTAAATGCAATCAAATGTCCATTATTACAAATTAAATTACTTTACGAGTTATTTTACACAATTTGGACGATTCTTAAAGAACTCTTCAACATATTTTTGTTGATCTCCTTGAAGTTCGATCACTGTGCCACGTGCTACACCACCCACCCCGAAACGTTTACGTAATTCAGTGACCAGTCCTTCAATGTCGCCACATACATTACTGATAACTGTAACTTTTTTCCCTTTAGAGCGGTTCTCATAAGTGATAGGTAGTTTCCCCTTCTTTGTTCTTGTTACATAAAATGACTCTTTTGTTGGCTGGTTCACAATATCTCCCTTAACATTATGTTGTGTTTGATCAGAGCGAGTTCCTTGACTTGGTACTAAGAATGCACCGAATGTCAGCCCTGCTGGACGACCTTCGTATATACTACAGTCATTTGCTTCTCGTTTTCCTTTATTTGGCATCTTTATAACCAGAATGTGGAATTGTATGGCGATTCCATCCCTCGCAAAATTTTTGCTCTGGTTGTTCTTGCTTAGTTCAATTTGAACCGAGCAAAAGACTGGGGCCAAACAAGGTGAACAATTCAAAATGGCTACTTTTTGTAACAATCAACAATGTGAGAAGAAAAGCGATCCTTTAACGGATAATAAGAAACAAACCGTCTCCAAAGAACTTTTAAATATTAATCCTAAACGAGGTTGGCGAATGATCAGTGATAATCGACAAGTTTTGAATATATGATCGACTTTCGCAAAAATTAAACCTACGTAACTTTTTAAGGAATCATTGAGAGTCTATATGTCTTGAGAACCAAATCAAAAACATTCAAACCAGAATCATCTAAAGGTGTGTATTCAATAAGATTGTAGGATAAGTGTCGACATTTCTCAAATATCCTTGAATCACAGCTCTGAAAGAAGTAAAAGCATTTTTACCAATCGTGGAAAAAAGTGGGGAAAAGTTGGAAAACATTGAAGACATAGAAGAAAATCAACCATATATTAGTATGGTATGTTTTCTGTCACTGTAATTTCTGGTAATTAACTGTCATTTGATTTTTTTTTCAAATATTCTTTCATAGGATATTCAATTAGTGGAGTTTCCCTGCGAAGATTCGTCTAATTCTGAAACTAGTAGCGACAACGAAGATTTCTCACCAGTTACTTGCAAGAATATCATGATCAAAAAACAAAATAACAAAAAAGAACTAACAATAGAACATATCACGTGACGTTTTTGAGCGTGCAATTGGAATTGTATATTATTTTTTATTGAGTTGTAAACATATTTTTCTACGTTGAATGTGTTTCTATAGCTATAAATAATACAAAAAGTAGTGTATTTAAAAGTGTCCGTCTGATTGATATTTGGCGTTATTTAAGGCAATCAGTGCTCTTTAATCCTCGTCAGTATAATAAATAGAGTCGTCGTCATCACTTTCTGAATAATGACTTTCATTATCATTTGATAATAAAATTGATCCTTCCCCACTTTCCAAGGTTTCTTCAACTTGTAAGCGATCATGGATCCGTTTATAGTTGGAACTGTGTAGTATACGGCTAGAATCTAAACCATAAGCTGCAAAATCTTCGGGAAACGACTACAGTTTAACAATGACAATTAGTTGTCATCGACCATGACGTAACTTGTTTCAACTGGTAGTATACCTTTACAAGTGGAAATAATGTATGAAGTTGATATGCATGAAGTTTCAGTGAAATCCTGTCAGTTAACCAAACAACAATCTGTTTCAGCACATGGTTATACCATTTCTAAATGCAATTAATACCACCACATTTATTCTGGCGGACAGCATGGTGATATTTCCAAAGTTTAATGGTACCTTTAATATTTTTTGTCGTAAATTATTAGAATGGATATTTTCTTTTATTTGACCAAGATTTGCTTGATAGAACTGTGTATGATTAATTCTTGTTTCACTATTTGATGCCTGAAGAAAACACAGTTCATAGAATATTAGTGCATGCCATATATA
>FXAL01059403.1:0-10554 GCA_900177555.1 Renilla reniformis
GCATATCAACTCACGCTGTACAGGCTGATTGAGTGCAATATTTGTCCATTTTCTCTGAATATAATGTATTAAAGTTATCAAATTGAAAATGATACATAGCGATATCAACTTTTATATGTATTTCACTGCACAAACCTGTACTAAACTAACGCCAAATGTGCCAGATTTCACCTCGTTTGTTTTTAATAAGGAATAAATACAGTTAGGTAAACCAGTGCCATCAACCTTGACATGTCTGCAGAGCAGTGGTGTGTTAGGAGGCAGGACATCCGGCGCGCGCTAGCAATATCTAAGAATCTTTAGAAGGCAACAGAGATTTAACTCACAATATATCTTCTTCCGGAAAGTCATTCTCGTTCACAACGAAACAATTCTTCAACGATAGTTGATCTGACGGTGTTTTCACAGCTTTCAAACTTTTTGCCATTTCAAATAATAAATATATATATATTGGTGCTTACGACATAGAGACTGGTGCTAATGACACGTCACGTTCCAGAATTCTAATTGGAACGTTCGAATTACAAAATTAGAACTCGATGCACGTTCTAATTCAAAATTCAAACGCTAGAAATTTTCTAAACTGTTAACAACACAGTATTATTCACCACAGAAATATATATGTATTCATTGTATCAATATTTCTGAAATAATGAAAATGATGTTTTGTTTTCAACTACGATTTTTTTTATCTTTCTTCTCTTTCCGTTCTTTCTTCTCCTTTTTGTCTTTTTTATCTTTCTTTTGTTTCTTCTCTTTCTTCGTTTTTGTTTTATCATCTTCCAATAAAGGAACACCTTGAAAAGGTGAAGGGAATGGCCTCGGGGGGCGTTCTGAGTTCGGTAGGGGTGGAGGCGAGGATGTAGTGCACGTGTCCTTTGGTGAATCAAGGACTGCATTCAACATTTGAGCAATTTCTTTATTGCTTTCTCTTTTAACTGTTGTAGCTGTTTCTTCGTTAGAATATTCACCAACATCGTCATCATAATATTCACCATACTCACCATACATAGAATAATCAAGAACTGGAATGATAAAATAACATGACTGTATCTTATTTCTGAACTGAGGAATGACATTATTGACTTATTCTGGCACTAATTACCTTGTCCTTCGCCATAGATGGCGACTTCTTCCTCCGTTAACTCCCTAGAGCCCAGTATACAAAATATGACATTTTCTTGTGTGTAAAGCTTGGCATGATCACGATAGATCTCCACCATGAATGCACTAAGATCCTCGAGACTTCTTATATCCTGCCATTCTGGTTGTGTGTTATCAGACAACGCACTATAAAACCTGATCCACTTTGCCATATTATCAATATCTGCAGGTAAGTTGCTAAGAAATGGCAGCGTCAGTTCTAGTTCCGTTTGGCTTTCAATCATATTGGATATTATGATGAATGGAGAGACGAGCAGCTCGTTGGATTCCAAACACAAAGGATTAGGTGGATGATAGAAAATATTGAAATCAACAGTTTGTTTGGATGCTTCACTTGGTTTCATCAACACTTCAATACCTAAAATAAATATCACATTTTCACCACGCTACTTGTTGTCTTCAGTTTAGGGCGTGGCAGTTGAGGGGCTGGGTGGGTAGCCTTCATTACTTTACCTTGGAATGAGACTTTTCCACCGGAATTTCCAAGCTCTATATTCAAACTTAGTGGTTTGTCATAAGATGAAGTCACCAGGTTTTGACGTGAACCTTGTGTACTTGCTGTTGATTTTATATCATCATCCATTTCAACCTCGTCACTGTCCATTGCTTCTTCTCCACTCGGCGTTTCCTCGACTATAACAAAGAATCAATTGCAGCTGAATGCAGCTAAACTCGCTCAGCTCAGCTCAGCTCAGCTCAGCTCAGCTCAGCTCAGCTCAGCTCAGCTCAGCTCAGCTCAGCTCAGCTCAGCTCAGCTCAGCTCAGCTCAGCTCAGCTCAGCTCAGCTCAGCTCAGCTCAGCTCAGTTTGCAAACCTGGACAGTTTGGATCAGGTATCATTACGGTTATCTCATTTCCACTTTTTGAAACTCGTGGTTCTTTATACTTTGCTCTACCTTCTTTCAAGAACTTTAAGCAAACGTCTTTACCAGAATCAATCTTAATCGTCAACCTAAAAAGACATCATGTTTTTGTAGTTTTAAGGACAGTAAAATGAAACACCCAAGGTGGAATATCGCGTACAAATCTGTTCTTTCTAGCTGTGGCTTGTCAACGTTGTTCATAGCACATGAGACAGCAATGATAAGAGCAGCCAGGCTATCTTTATGAGGAGATTCAAGTATTATATGACATTGTTCTGTAGTCAAAATGAGAAACTCTGTATCAAGAATGCTGTGAAAATAATGAGAAAAGAAACGGATCAAAAACAATCCTTGTCAGGGATCAGGGCGTGGCCTTGATGCACGTGTGTCCCCACGATGATAGAAAATGTTAAAATGTCAAATAAAAATATATTGAATTACCTGACAGACAAGTGTTTAATTTCGTTGTAACAATATTTGGATTTCACTTCGTATTTCCTGACTTTCGTTCCACTATGCTGTAAAATGTAGTTAGCGCTATTATAGTAGCTATCATTCTGTATAACTCTTCAAATGAATTGGAAATCTGTACCTCGATGAAATATATATGATGCAATGCTAGTACAACGAAGCAACTCTCCATCTGGAAAGAATAAATATAATAGGCTGTGTGTTTTAGAGAATCAGAAATAGACTGAAATGTAATCACGTGACAGTTCCTTTACATTATTGTTCTTTGTAAAGACTCGTGCCTTGCAAGCAAAGAAAATGCTGAAAGATCCTATTTAGTAATAGATACTAAGAGTTATGATGTGGTCGGAATGTTTATTTTTGTATAGTGGTCATTTACCAGTTAGTTTCTGTATATCGTTGTTTTCATAATAGCTAATATGATCTGTGGTTTCGTGGTGAGTGAATCTCAATACAGGTACATCGAACTCTTCGTCACACGTCTCTGTTCCATTGCTATCGGCCGCCGCATCTTCTAATTCCAATATAACATCTACGGAGGTCGGAGAAAACATTTCGAGAAAAATCATATTGCGAAAAAAAACAAGGAAAACCTACCTTTAAGGCGTTGCTTGACTAATAAACGACGATGAAGCCTTTTTTGATTCCAGGAATATCTTATTGCTCTCTGGATGACTTTAGCAGCTGAAAAAACACCTCTTAAATAAGAAACGTTGTTTCAAATGCCAAATGCACGAGTGTTAGTTTGTACCTCGTATCATTTGTCTTAGTCTCTTGCAATATTGCCTTGCCAAAAAACCACGAACAACACTTTGTAACTTTGCAGCGTACTTGAACAATGCCATACCTCTCGCTTCCTCGAGTTTCGATATCTACAGAAAGAAAGAATTATTCAACTTTGCATTCAGCTTTTAATACAACATAGCAAAAGGTAATAAATAAACCAAGATGTAGCTACCATATCGGAATTTTTCATAAATACTTTGGTGTAACCAATTTTCCATGTTTCTGCGTCAAACTGCACTGCACTCATGATAGCTTCACATAACTTAGCTTGATCATCATCTCCCAATTCTTCTCGAACGCTTTTTGGAACAATGACATCATATCTACAACGATAAATACGATGTTTGTAGCAGAAGGGAAAGTGAGGATAAGCATAAGTATTTGTTGCCTATTATACTTTTCGATAATTTTTCCAAAAGTTCTCCGAAAAGCAAAACCAGCTCTTCGAACATCGATGTTTTCTCGTAAACCAAGATATGAGATCTGAGGAAGAATTCTATGAAAAACATTCGAAGAATATGTGAAATATTGAATTTAAAGATTCTACGATTGGCCTTAATACCTTTGATCGCACCAATCTAGTGGCTTTTTTGATTCACTTGGTTTTAAACACCGGACATAATGAGGAGTACATGCCATTATACGATCAATGAGATCTTGACATTGACTCTATAGAAAAACAGCTCGTTGAATACAGTTATACATACCTCAACTATGATTAGCTTGCTATATACCTTGATCTTGCTACTGCCAGTTGAACCGCGGCCACGTTTCCCAGAAGAGATAGGCATATCGATAAAAAGATTCTTGATAAATTCACTGCAACGACAAATTTAATATTGCTTTCGAAAAAGTCTAATTCGGAAAAAGGTCTAACTCTGGCTTCGTCGAAAACTTTGCAATATAAAGTCGTACAGTATTTAAAAAGTTGTGCAGTAGTTAAAAAGTTGTGCAGTAGTTAAAAAGGAAGGAAAAGTTAAAAAGTCGTTCAAATATAGTTGAAAAGTCTCTTGCACTGAAATTAGAACATACTTTTCGCTTGTTTGCATTAGTTGGATAACATCGTCAAATAGAACGTCTTTGTTTCTTTCACAGAAATGTTTCGTTTCATAATGGACCTTTAAATGAATATAAATATCAAGGAAAAAGTGCAGCAACTCAGATAGCTCGTGCTTTTCACCTACTTTCCCTGCATAATGATGAATCTCAAAGTGAGTGGAGAGTCCACGAAAGTTCTTGGAATAAGAACTTTCTGAACCAACAACCGCTTTCAATTTCTGTAAGATGAGAAAGCAAAACGTTTCGTTGATCAATTTACACAATAGTTGCACTCTAGTTGAGTACAGTCAAACTGGGGGAACTTACGCATCTAATCGTGTATCTTATATACAATGTGTAAGTTATACCTCCATCAGTGTCCTATCAGACCCCTCGGCTGCATGGACTGTTTGACAAACATCATCTAAAACACTCATAATACCTGGTGGTTGCTAAAATAGGAAATAATTTACATAAAAAAGCATCATGATTGAAGGAGGTGCGCTCCTAAACTAACCTTGCTCTCGATCAAATCACAAACCAGTTTGTTGTTAAAAAACTTCACCGGAGACCATGTTATCCCTTCTTCTAAATATTCTTCTTGTTCTTTTTTCAATGTCAACTCCACAAATATTTGTTGAAGTTTCTCGTTCACATAATTGATACAGAACTGTTCGAAACCGTTTGTCTGTAAAGACATGAACCACGTGCTATTCCACACCCTTAAACACGTGAAGTACAGAGGGCCACGCCCTTCATTTCTCACCTCAAAAATTTCGAAGCCATAGATGTCCAGTACGCCTATACATAATCCAATTTTATCTTTTCTCATCGCTTTATTGACAAGCTAGAAATAAATGATGGATAATGATATTTTGGTAATTAGCAATGATTATCGATGATTGGAGAAAAGACTACAGCTACTAACCGTCACCAATAAATCAAAAAGTTGTGCGTAAAGAGCTTTGGCTAACGCATCTCTGGATACTTGAGCCTGAAGATATACTTGGATTTATAAATTGGAAGATACCTCACAATTATGGGCAATTAGAACAGTTGTTTGGAGATTGGAACAATATCATACTTGTTCCATGTTCAAAGTAAGCATCGTGACGTCAACTTTTCCTCCCCAACGCGTTTCCATCACGCGACTGTAATATATTAGATTATTCCTTGAATAACGCACTCGTGTGGTCGTAATATATTAGTATTGCATGGTGATAGTTGGTAGCGTGGTATATGGTACATCCTTGCTGGTTGGTGAAAGAACAACGTACCTGACCAACTTTTCTTTCAAACTTTCGCTATCAATTGCCAATAATTTAGCAGGCTTTACCAAAGCTACCAAAAAAGAATAATATTATGGTTAATTACAACCTGAGTTGAAATAAACCATGCACATAAGTCAGCGACCCTTACTACTTGGATCCTCAACACTGGCGACATTATTGTCTTCAATAAACTGAACATTTCCCAAATGCAAGATACCAGAAATAATTTGTAAGACGTTTAGTTGGACATCTTCGTCTAAACCAATAACATCCATCGCATTCTAAACAAATATATCAACGACTCACTATATGAAAAACGAGAAAACATATATATATTTCAACATGATATAAGATTAAGAACCACATAAAAGTATTCAGAGAGAATGAAAGGGTGTGGTTGAATAGGTCAATGAAGAAGCACAGTTCTAGAACAGATTTTATTGATTCTAATCCAGTACCATCATCAGTTTGAATTCTTCACTGTCATCAGCATCTGGTACTTCATAACAACCACCAGTTCTGTTCAGATAATAATACCTTGAAGGATCTGTTTCTTGTAATTCCAGTTTTTCTAAGAAGTTCACAAGTCATCGTGGTATTTGATGATGAAGTCAATATTATGACCATAAAGGATGGTTTTACCTTGTTGTTCTGGTGTGCAGCCTTTTAATAGTTGATAAAACACATGGTAGTTACGTTCACCATGATTCTGAGTGACCACACGCGACTATAAAGTACACCATGCATTTCATTGATAATTGTAGAAAATTGTTGCGCATTTCAATAAATGACAGCGCGTGTATCAAAAAACAAAGGCAATTATCTTGGGAATACCTTTTCCAGTAAGAAATTAGATACTTTTCCACCATCAGGTTGTCCGGCCATATTGAACAGGATTTCAACGAACTTACCCTGACAAATATGACCAATTTTAAGACACTTTTTCTTGCAACACTCACTTGCTCATTTGTTATGTTTGCTTACAAAACGACTCGAATTATTGTTTCTCAGAGTTTTAGCGTTACCAAAAGCTTCTAGCAATGGATTTGATTGAGTGATGATGTTCTTAACTTCCTGCACAGATCAAATAAGAACATAGTTTACGTGCAACTGGAATGATTATATGTAGTAGACAAATGTTCTAACAATAAATTAGAATGTTTTCTATATCAACCTCGATTTTTTTGCTGCCTTGT
Source organism: Renilla reniformis (assembly GCA_900177555.1). NCBI lineage: Eukaryota > Metazoa > Cnidaria > Anthozoa > Scleralcyonacea > Renillidae > Renilla > Renilla reniformis. The sequence continues at coordinate 6,789 of FXAL01059403.1, forward strand.
CCAGCGATTTCAGCCAGATAATTCATGATGTATTTCGCAGAAACTGTTTTTCCCGCGCCGCTTTCACCGCTATCAATAAACATTTTTGAATATTCTGAATATTCTTTTCTAATATTCACCAATTATCATTTGTATATACCTGATAATAACGCATTGATTTTCTCTTTCAATCATCATGTTTCCATACATATTATCCGTCAAAGCATATATATGGGGCGGCAGATCTTTCGCAGTCTCCTACAATTATTATAGCATCATCTCTTAACCACATGAAGCTACCATAACCATGCTGGTTTATGTACCACAGGTACTTAAGACGTTGGTACCATTAATGATGCGTTCCAATATCATTACCTCTTCACAGATAACAGCATCAGACAATTTAGCAGTTGAACATTTGAGTCTGTTACCACTTGACAAAGACTTGGAATCTTTCTTCGGTTTTTTCGATGCAGTGTAATGATGATAAACATAAATGTATCTGAAATGTTTTATAACTTTTTTTTCGTGATGAAAACTAAAAACATATGTGATTTTTTTCCAAATATGGAGCCCCAAATGAACCGGAGCATGTAAACTAGCCACGCCCTTTTCAAATATAGGTACGCTTTCAATCATTCCACGTGCGAGATTGTACACAGAGGTTCACTTTCGGATTGCGAGCGCTTAGAGATTTTAATATCAAAAATCTTTCCATCACATTTACATTATATCCAATATAACTGAAGAGTTGTTTTGCGCAACATACTATTCGACAGCTATTTTATCACGGCTATTGAAAATATTCCGACATTACTAGTATAGATAGTAGCTTTGGAAATTTACACTACCTTTGATCGTATATATCCAACCTTTTGAATGGATTGACAGCAATCAGAACACGGCCAATGCAAGTCTGATAAATACAATATTCGACATAGTTAACGCAACACTGGCTTAGGAAGCTTTCTTCAAAGTAACATTCAATGATATTGTTTCGATATGAAAGAGATGGTGGAAGAGCGGTTAGATTTGTGCAGGTGTACTCTACGTACCATGACAGTATTATGCACACTTACATATATCACTTCTCGAGCGAGTCTCAGTTTTAAATTATCAGCTATGGAATGATCATCAACAACGTGTAGTAATGTCATATCATCAATACCAACTTGTATCTGATTGTTTAAACTTTCCAACACTTTCTGCCATGAACTATCTGCCATCTTCACTGTTCTATTCGATTATCTATTTTTCTTTTTTCTCAACAAATCAGTTTTCGATCATAGCTCAAGACATGACTGCGCGCTCCACTCTCTAGCTGACGTCACCTAATTAACATAAAACGCGAGCCCTAATTACTGTAAATTGCACAAAAGACGCGCGCAAATCTTTATTCAGTTGTAGGGTCGAAAAGACACATTTTATTTTTTTTATTCTTTAAGAAGTATTTCTACAATGGAGTTAATAAACAGTTTATTATGCTGTTCATCATGGAATATTGTATTAATTGTCCCATTAGAAGTGTAGATTCATTTCCCTTTATGAAGTGAATGTTCCTGAGAGAGAAATGATAAAAAAACAAGGGAAACAAACTAATTAGAATTATTAAGGAATGTTAATTGTGACAAGTTTACTTCATGAATGAATGAAACTCAACAACAACTTTTTACAACACACTATATTGTTCATGTCAAAACTGTATGAAAGATGCATGAGTCAAACCTTTTGTGTCTCGGAGCCCTCGGAATCCTTGGCTACGGACTGTGTTGGTAAACTATTCATAGTATTTCTCATTTCATCATGCCGTACTTTGGAGTACATACCAGAACCACCAATTACAAGTAAATTACTTAACCACCATAAAGATGTCTTCACTTCGTTGTTTACAAATATAGCCAAGATAGTCTGAGCACAGGCTTTAGCTGTTCCACTAATATTATGGGTCAATGGACTAGTTACTTTAATCTGTAATCCAGTTATATAACCAATTGCGATCCCAAAAAACCCTGATAAAGTCATAACAGCCCAGAAATAGAAACTTCTAATCATTGGGAAGTTATACAAAACTTGAAACTCTCCCATGAGAAGCATCAAAGGCAGAAATAATAATATCGCATTAAAGTTATTATATAACTGTAAACGCCAAATATTATTATCAACCATGGGTAGACTGCTTTTGGTATAAATGGCATTTAATGAGACACATAGACTTGCAAGAACGCCAAAGAAGACACCAGTATAGGACAGTTGACCAGAACTACCCTCCTGGTTGACACCAAGAAGAAAACCAGAGATAATGACACCACAACAGATGATTGCTTTCAATGAGGTGACTGAACCAAGAACAAAATAAGTAAATAACTATAAAGAGAGGAAACATAAATAATTAAGCTGTCATAATTAACACATACCTATTAAAGTATACAATTTATAACTCACCACATTGAAAACTGTTGTCAGAGATCGACCAACATTATAAAATGATACACCAAGATATTTTAAACAAAGATTATTGAATGTAATCATTCCAACAAACACCAGAGATAGTGATAAAACCTGGACGAGAAATGTGACTTACAAACTGGAAGCTATGTTTCGCTATTTGGACAAACATGCAATGACACTAACTTGTCTGGAAATTTTGAAGTCGATGTTGAAGGCAGGAAACTTCTCTATTTGTGGGTATTTATCGCCAAGGAAACTTAGGAAATAAATACAAACAACCGTGACGACACATTGATACCATGTTATAAATAATGGAGCATTCAACTAAAAATTAAAATAAATATTCATTCATAAAAAATGTTGAGAATTTTTTAAAATAATGCATAAAAAATTAGGTATTTGTTAATACCTCCAAATCTTTGCTACTCAATAGATATTTGTTTAAAAACACCATAGATATCGATATAATCCTGTAATTAGGGGAAAATGGAAATATGATCGGTAAATATATAGTAATAAAGTACAACGTGTTTTATATTAATTAACAATGTGGGTGCAATTTCATTGTATTTGATTCGCATAACTATTCTTACCAATATGCGGTTACAACAGCAGCTATCTTTGCAGTCCTTGCAAATAGCGATTCAGACATTGTGTATTATGTAGAAAGAGGTTTAAAAATGATAAATTTCAAATGATTTGGGTGATATTTGAGAAGTGTTGTTGTGTTTTTTTGTGATGTGTCTTTCGCGTGGATTATCTCGCGTGTTTTGTTTAAAGCCCACATGAATGACGTGGTTGCCTAGTGATAGCCAATAGGAATGGAGGATTTGTCATAAAACGGATCATATTATTTATTTTTACTTTACTATTTCACTTTTGATATTGTTCAAGGTTGAAGCAAGAAAAGTGATCTTGTATTATTGTAATATTTGATAATGTCGCGAAACACTACAGAGTTACACTTCAAGGGCAAGACTGTTGTAAAATTACAATGTAAATACTGCGACAAATGTATTTGTGCTCGTGGAATGAAGGCGATTCTCTTGGCCGACACAAAAGTCGAGCTATACTCCACCGATCTGCCCCCAGAACAGTAAGCAACGCGGCTTTATCTTCTCTGTTTCCTATTTGTAAATTGTAACGGTTTTGTTTTAGCTCAATCCAGCTCGTTGGCCAAGATTATAGAACAAAGAGTTGTCACTGTCGTATCAAAGATGTCGCATGTCTTGGCTGGTAATGTATCTAACATCTTTCATTTGCAATAATAACCTACGGTAGTATTAATATTAAAACTATATTAAATATTACGTGATGCGTTAAGGTAATTTATTGTAAT
>FXAL01060387.1:0-10019 GCA_900177555.1 Renilla reniformis
ATATATTTTATTACTTTATTTGATTTAATTAATAATTGTGAATAGGGAAACAATGTAATTACACAAAAAATTGTCAAAACATATTCTTGGTAATGGATTACTTGTTGAAACAGTACGGTAATATCAAACAATAGCTGTTTCAACAAGTTCGTATACACGTATTGTCTCGTATTTATAATTAAGTCAACGAAATGTTAATTGAACAATTTTAATAAATACTTAAACTTATGCATCTATATTTCAAAGTATATATGTTATGCTAAATTCCGATGTATTATAATGAAAAAACATCTATTTGAAAGAGGGATTGAAGAAATGAAACAATGTCAACGATCATTTTGACAATATGTCAATAAATGACGTGCATAGCTGTTTTCAAAAAAAAGTTTCCGACTTTGTTTGAAAATATTTTCCTATACTCACTTAATACTTAAGAAGCTCGATTATATCAAACATATATGAAAATTTTGAGAATAACTCTTCGTTCTATGCTTCTTTCCGAGCAGCATGGTATAGTGATGTGTCATAAATAACGCTATATATGTATTGTTTACGTCCCATACTAATAATACTCACCTGAAATTGTCGTCTTCAACACTTCCGCTTCGCTAGAAAAATACACGAAATCCATTGAACAAAATATGTACAGAGAGCTTGAGACATCAGCTACAACATGGAACTACCTAAATTTCATTAGGAAAACGATAAATGTATTAAATCAAAGAGAATACTTACCGAAACACCTGGGACGAATTGAAAACAACAGGCGCCATATTGCTTGCCTGAAGCAACTCTGTCAGCGGTTAACAATAAAATGACGTCACCAGCAATTAAACTGTAGTAAATGCAGCATACCCTAGGTGTATATCTATATGGTGTACAATGGTATGTTCTAATTTACCAATTTGATCATAAATACAATTCCATGTATAATGTTCGATATTATGTAACAATTAGCCATGTCACACAATACTAATTAGTTACTGTGAACCACATGGTTGATAGGGTACCCAGTTGAAAGATATCGAGATTCCTGCAGACGCAGTCAAGTTATTACTGCTCGAGAAACATGGTGACTACATAGCTGCATATGGTGATAAAAAGGATGATTATGTATGTCAAATGACCACCTTTTAATCATTGATATGTCATGATCACTGGTAATATTGTCTGTTTATCAAGGAATATTGTGTGACAGAGTACCTTCGCATGAGTGGTATCTATTGGGGGCTTACAACGATGGCCCTTATTCATAAAATAGATAGAATGAAAAGAGACAAGATCATTGAGTTTGTGAAATCATGCCAACATTCAAATGGTGGATTTGGAGCAAGCGTCAATCATGATGCTAGCTTATTATATACTTTAAGTGCAATACAGGTGACCAGGTTAGCACAAACAGATAAAAAATGAAGCATTAACAACACTTTCATATTTCAGATTCTTCTGACCTACAATGCACTGGAAACAGTTGATGTTGAAAATACAATAAAATACATTTCAAGTTTACAACAAAAAGATGGTTCATTTGCTGGTGATATTTGGGGTAGATAATAAGATAATAAAAAAGTGCTCAAAATCAAACAATAACTTTATGTAACCAACTTCATTGTGCAGGTGAAATTGACACAAGATTCTCCTTCTGTGCAATTGCTAGTCTATGTCTACTGGTACAACCAATCAAAACCAACAGTCACTAACGTTTGAAAGATGCTTTCATTATTTTATTATATATATCTAGGAAAGGTTGGATGCAGTTGATATAGACAAAGCAGTTGATTATGTTGTTTCATGCATGAACTTTGATGGTGGTTTTGGATGTCGACCCGGTTCGGAGTCACATTCTGGTCAGGTATCGAACATTAAATTGTTGTGTGGTAACATCTAGTTCATAATGGTTTGGTTTTATATTTTGCCATGTTCTTGCAGATCTATTGCTGCCTTGGAGTTCTGGCTATCACTCACAGATTGTACCATGTCAACATTGATATGTTAGGATGGTGGTTAAGTGAGAGACAGCTACCATCAGGTGGTCTGAATGGTATATATATATATATGTTACCCAAACTCTGTCAGAATGTTACAGATATCATTTGAATAACAAGTTTTTATGATATTCATGACAGGCAGACCTGAGAAGATGCCAGACGTGTGTTATTCATGGTGGGTGTTGGCATCTTTGAAGATAATTGGAAAGATACACTGGATTAATAAAGTATGAGTATATTTATTTGAAAACATAAACACAACTACAACAATGTTCCTATTTTATTTATTTTTAGGAGAAGTTAATTGAGTTTATATTAGCATGCCAAGATGAAGAAACAGGAGGGTTTGCTGACAGACCAGGAGACATGGTATATGTTATTCTAATATACCAGTCTCCACGGGTGATTTCTGATGACCTAATTTTTTAACCATGTTGTAGGTTGATCCATTCCACACTCTATTTGGTATTGCTGGTCTTTCCTTGCTTGGTTATAATGACATCAAAGCTGTTAATCCAGTGTTCTGTATGCCTGACAAAGTCATCCAAAACTTGAAATATCAACCAGAGATTTTATAACACTAACTCAATAATCTATGGAAATGGAAATCATGATTAATACAGAAGTATGGAACAGAAGCATAACTAGCTTAACTAACTTAATTAATTCAAAATAAAATAACCTATTCAGTCTCCATTTTGTCTATTTTCTTCTCCTTATTTTTAACAGTTTTTTCTTTAATTTCCACTATAAATAAAATGTTAAAAGATGAATGTTTAATAACAAACAGGTTTCGGTTCAGGCATTGGCCCTTCATTCATGGTGTTAGTTTGCCCAGTTTTGCTACACAGCAGCCTTCTTTGTAGTACTTTGTGGTGGTGATATAAAGTTATATAATACCATCTTGATCCATTTTTTGTTTCTCTGCTTCATCACGTTTTATTTGTTTCATCAAAAGTCGTTTCTTCTTGCCAGACAGCTCAATATTAGCGCTTGGATTTGTCCTATAATATATTACTAGACATTCAAAGAAAAGCCCTATTTCTTTCTTTTTCTTCAAGTGCCAGAATCACCTCGTTTTCCTCAAGATATTATCTGTTGTTAAATCAACTCTTGATAATTTATTTGCAATTCTAGTGACTTTTGCTGCTTTCTTAGCTTTCAACTTCTTAGATTGCTTTCTACTTCTCTGTTTTTTACCCTTAATAAAAGAAAGTCATATAGATTTAGAAATGGGAGCCCGAAGACACATCAATGTAGAAATCATTGTGAAATTCTATCTTACACACACGCTTCTTGGATGATTAATCTTTGAACCAGCCGCCATCTTGGAAAAGGAAACCAGAAGTCAGTTCGCTTCTTCTTACACCGAAATTAAATGTTTTGTGGCTGCTGAGACAATTAGTCTGATATTTCATATGTTTTAAAAAGCATTTTATCAACAAAATTTTCCATATTTGTCTATGAAAAAAATTAAAAATAAAAATAGAGATATGTATGAATGAATTTGGAATACAATTGATGTCTGAGACTCGAAAGAAAAACTTAAAGTAACAGTTGCGAGCCTGCAGTTCCCACATATCAACTCCAGAACGTCTTAGATGGTACATGTAATGAGAGGACTCAAAAGTGTTGCTTATTCAGTTATTTCGTGCCTTTTGAATCCTAAAACAGCGCGATTGTCTGTTAGGCATTCATCAAACATGAGTAAACTACTCGTTGGCGTGTGCCAAATGACCAGTGGTAGTAATATAGAGGAGAATATTGCCACTTGCAAAAGTTTGGTCAAAAGAGCCAAGGAACGTGGAGCTACGGTGTGTAGCAGGCCTGATTTGACCTTCACTGATATCGCCGTACAAAATGATCATTCAATATATATATACACGTGACACAGGGTGGGCCACACCCTCGACACATGGCACGATCTGACGTATCAAATATTTTTAATCTTGTAGCTTTTATTTCATTTTGTAGATGGTGTTTTTGCCAGAAGGTTTTGATTATATTTCAGAAAGCAGACAGTCTGCGTCATATTCAGCTCATTCATTAGACGGACCAGTTATTACGCAGTTTAGAGAACTCGCCAAAAACCTCGACATTTGGCTATCTCTTGGCGGATTTCATGAGAAAGTAATTAACTTTTTGGACAACTAAACCATCTTTGTTTTCAATCTTTTCTTGCATGGCGCCAATCATACGAAATTATAAATTTTTTTCATCAACTCCGTTATAAACAACTCTGCATTCTTTTTCTCACACGAACCAAGAGTAAGCCAGTTTTTGAAATAACCACCAAACAGTCACCAACAGGAACTGGTGTTTTATTTTTTAAGAGTTCTAATTTGGAAGATCAACGCATGAATAACACTCATTTAATAGTTGATAACACTGGTCAAATAACGGGTGAATACAGGAAACTTCATCTTTTTGACGTTGATATAAAAGGTGGAGTTACGTTGAAGGAATCAGAGATTTTCCAAGCTGGTGAAATAATTCCACCAGTGGTTAAGACACCTGTTGGTAATATTGGTCTCTCTATCGTATCCTTTCACCATCCCCTTCTCAATTAACCATATATCTATTGGTTATACTGGTCACAAAAGGAAGCCACTGTCTGTAGTATATCAGTGCCTACGTTATTAGTTTTCAAAACTTAACAGTTCTTTAGTGTTACGATTTACGTTTCCCAGAACTGTCGTTAATGTTAGCTAAAAATGGAGCAGACATTCTCACTTATCCGTCAGCGTTCACCTTTACAACTGGTTCCGCGCACTGGGAGGTAGTGAACAAAGTACCAATCACAGCACCATGTTATATATGATTAGTTTTAATCCCTACTGCTTACACGTCACTTTTAGATTTTATTGCGAGCCCGGGCAATAGAGAGTGAATGCTATGTGATCGCAGCAGCTCAAACTGGCCAACATAACCCCAAAAGGAAGTCCTATGGTCATGCGATGGTGAGATAAAGTTGCAATGTCGTTAAGACTGTTGATCATATTAACGCATGTCTTAATTTACTAGGTGGTTGATCCGTGGGGCGCGGTGATTGCACAATGTAGCGAGGGTGAAGATGTCTGTGTTGCAACCATCGATCTAGAGTACCTGAAGAAAGTGCGCACTCAACTACCAGTTTGGAACCACAGAAGATACGATGTGTATAACCTCGAACAAAAGTGATTGCTGATTATAACAAATTAAAACTATAAACTTGTAGATCGAATGTAGTAAATTGAATTGAAAATAATTATAAACCTATATTTTGTTACCATCAACACTGATGAATAAAAATAGGTTCGCAGCGCGTTCGAATACTCGATTACACAATGGTACAGTTCGGAAAACATTTCATGTTATTTTTCAATCGGCATAACACAGAAAATACACTTTAAAATCAGAATCGATTACTTTTATTACTTAGTAATTAAATGACGGTAACAGTGTTATATACTAAACTATTAATTCTACATTCTAAAATGTTACTGTATATTTTACAATAAAATTATTCCTTGACATAAAATCTCCTACAGATTCTTAATACATTGAATTCCAAAAATAAGTCAATTTTATGAAACTCGTTTAGTCAACATTGTTAAAACGCGTGCAATATTAAGACGTAACTTCATAGAAGCCATAAACATACAGTTGTAAAATTGTTTGAAAATAAATATACAATTCTTATTCCTGACATTTCCTAAATATTTATATCCAGTTTCATGGTAGTCCACCAGTCCGTGTCCAACCCTGTAATAACAGTTCTTTGGAAATCAGGGTGATTTCATTGGATCAAAATCGGGCCGTCGGTTGATCATATTCCTTGGTTAAAAAGACCAATACGAAGTCTCGTCTATGTAGACGTTTTCTTGGATCAGATGACCAATAAAAAATGACATGGTCTATTAGACGGAAGTGGAGCATGGTATTAACCATTTGCCAACGTTAACTTCTTCTTTCTCGTAATGTTTAATGAATGGTTCCGCCTAAAAAATGACATTCGTTGCAATCTCTTTTGGTTTTATAACACCAGCATGCTTATAGTAAAAGATGATAATTGCTTCTTTTATGACAAGTGCATTACCAATAGTTGAGGGTACTTAGGTCTTTCATCTCTGTTCTTCCGTAAACTGAAAAGTAACAACGTTCGTATATAACTTTCAACCCCCACGTGCTTCACATGGACCACGCCCTTCCGTCATGATCCCATACGGAGAGCCACGCCCCATAAAAGACATACCATATTGTAACAAAGGAACGAAACTCTTTTGAGAATTCTCTATCGTGAGGTAATGTCGGTGAACTTTCGTCAATAATACGTGAAAGAATTTCGAATTCCGTTTTACATTGTTTATATGGAAACACCCCAGTTGCCAACTCGACCTGACAATGATGAACAGAGTTGAAATTGACGAAGGATAGGTATTGATAATGCATGATTGTCACTCACAAGAGATATCCCTAAACTCCAAACATCAGCTCTAACATCATAATCTGGATTTGATGGATCCGGAGGATCAATGCGTTCAGGCTGAATGGGAAAAAGTAAAAAGTAATAGAAATAAATTAGAAGTGATTGATAAACAATAAAATAAGTAGTATAATACCGCCATATATGCAGCACAACCAGCACTTCTTGTTTTCGCTTTTGAATCAACCAATCTACCACTAATACCAAAGTCACAAAGCTTAACACATCCACCACGATCCAAAAGGATATTTGATGGTTTCACATCTGAAATTGATATGCTTATGTGAGTGATAGTTCAGGATATATTGTATAGATAGGTAACCAACCTCGATGCATAACACCATGAGATTCTTTCAGATAATGTAAAGCTTTTACAACCTATTGAATGAAAGGAATAAATCAGGTTTAAGTGTTATATATATCATTGATATATGTACTCACAGCTACTGTCATCTTCCCCAGTATTCGTTCAGGAATAGCACCATAATTTTGTTTTAATTTATCAAAACAAGTTTCCATGAGTTGCATAAAAATGAATACATCGGACTGAAAATAAAAAAGTATTAAAATAAATGAACAAAGTTATTAATTATATTACATACCTCCGATATATATGCTCCATAACAAGCTACAATGAACGGACATCCATGACTCTTTAATACCACATCTAAATCCATTATAATTCTCTTTTGTTCTTCAGCATTATAAGACTGACACATTTTCTAATGACATAACAAATGTTGGGGACAAAGCCAGAGGCAGACAAAGATATCTAATACTCACTTTGACAGCCATGATTTTCCCACTTGGTTTATGTTTCATTTTAGATACTTCGCCACAAGTGCCTTTACCAATGGAACAAATCAAATCAAAATCTCCCATAGTAAACAAAAATTTCTGTGAATGAGAGTATAAGTTTCATTAAACTTCGCCTCATTTGAGCAACATGGATTATTCATTGAGTCATCTCACCCCTTCCTTTAGTTTTAAGATTCCAGTTTCTGGAGTAAACTCCGACAATTTCTTTTCATTCTGTCGACTATGATCAATCAAGGTAGGTGATATGTATGTAGTTGCAAGCTGATTGATTCTATTACGTTCTATACTACCTTGAACTACTCTCTGCCAATTTCAAAGGATTGACAATTTTGCGACACTTTTTGGAGTCTGATGAAGTCTTGATATCTAGGCCTAAGTATATATAACACTGTATAATTCTGTTCAAGTTCCAAGTTTTCGGTGTTTAAATGAACTGACAATGTTTGGATTTTATTAATTGTATCTAATCAATGAGAAAAAGTAACAATTTTGAAATCATTGATACTTTTTTAAATAGCAAATCTAAATTATCAGAGAAAAATAAAAAAGAGATAAATCTCGCCAATGCGTATTGAATATGCAATGGTTTAGATCGAAATAGGAAAGCTCAGATACACTGTACAATTGTACCTTTTGATGGCTTTTTCGGCCGCATAGATTTCCCAGGACACATTGGCAAGTTTAAAGTTAGTTTCTTCCTAACTTTTTCGTCTTTCTTTTCATCAGATTTGCCGCCATCTTCGTTAATTTGAACAATCTTCTTACAATACTTTGAGTTGAAAGCGTCCGCCATATTTAAAACAGAGCATTGTTGACGAAGGAAAAGGAAATGGCGTTCTTGAATTACAAAATCTTTTCCGGTTCTCAGATCTTTCAAGTCTGCCGCAAAAATCTGAGAATTATTTGGAATTATCAACCTCTTGACTTCTTTTTTTACTTTAAATTCATCTTTAGAAATTCACCAAATACTATATCTGATATTCCAAAGTTTCAACCAAACGGTATGGTAAACACACCCAAATAGGGTCATATTCTGGATTCCCCATATAAACATGGTACACTTGGAAATTGAGATATCTAATATCTAACAATTTCCCAGGAAAATAAAGTAATTTCAACAATAAAACACACACAAAAGTATGCCAAGTTATAATTTTTTATTCACTTTGTAAGCAGTTTACACAATGAAATATAATTAACGGTTGGATTTAGCAACACGTTCCAGTTCATCTTTCTTCTTGATAGCATAGGAATTTGATGAACCCTAAAAATACAATTGGGATAGATCAGTTGTTATTTGTGTAAGCAAACATAGGTATATTACAGTTTTTACCTTGGCCGCATTAATCAACTCATCAGCTAAACATTCTGCAATTGACTTAATATTTCTGAATGATGCTTCCCTTGCTCCAGTACATAACAACCAGATAGCTTGGTTAACACGACGTAACGGAGATACATCCACTGCCTGGCGACGTACAGTACCTGCACGTCCAATTCTTGTGGAATCTTCACGTGGACCACTATTGATGATAGCATTCACCAAGACTTGTAATGGATTCTGAAAATTCATAAATAACAGAAGTTCAATCAACCCATTCATTTTCGATTTACTCATAAACAACTACTACCTCTCCCGTCAAAAGGTGAATGATTTCAAATGAATGTTGAACAATGCGGATTGTCATCAATTTCTTGCCATTATTTCGACCATGCATCATCATCGAGTTAGTCAACCGTTCAACAATAGGGCATTGAGCTTTCCTGAATCGCTTTGCGGCATATCTTCCAGCAGTATGAGGCAAATAGACAGAGTTCTTCTCTTTCACAGCTATGTAATCCTGTAAAGAACACACATTAGTGAATGTATACTGTACTGCCAGCTTCAGAGAGTTGCACAGATAGAGTTGACAAACTAATCTTATTTTTGATAGAGTACATAGTAGACATACTGTTAAACTGATATCGCCAACTTGGACTTCATCAGAACTCCATTTTCCAAATAATTTAATATCTTGAACTTCAGGTCCAATAACAACAGGTGCATCATCATTCCCCCAATCATCGTCAGCCATGATTGCTATGAAATACACGACCAAAAAGTTGGAGACTGTGTTGGCAATCTTCCACAAAAATGGTCTTGTAACTTGGGACACATTTGTGTACTTTCTGACCTAAGAGACTCGCCCTAGCCTTCGTAATCGATAGAAGAACAATAGGAAATCCATAATTTCCCATTGATTCTCTATAAATTTGTATGCAGGCGGTTTGATGTTGCCTGGAAATATAATATATGACTGTTGCCTGTTCCTAGACTACATATCACAGTGATAACCACAGAATCCGAGGGCTTGAACACTATTTATTGGTGCAATGAATACATGTTTATGTAGTTTATTCGAAACTGCTCAAAATTGGTTGAATTCTCAGTATGAATAGTACACAGTAATCTTTTTGACTCTACTTCATATCAAATGTTTATCACACAACAAAATACACGTCAACATTTTTACGTATTTTATAGCGATCGAGGAACAATGGTCGACTGTATATGGAAGAATACGTGTTAAACTATCAGTGGTGATATTACTTGGGTGAATAGGATAACTACATTACGTTAAATATGTTGAATTTGGACAAGAACCTATCGCCATCTTACCAGTTCAAGTTAACCAAAAAGAGAACGAACGATGGCACATGGGTCAATATCAGGGGCGCACGCATCAAACTACACGGGCTCTAGATCC
>FXAL01061679.1:0-14249 GCA_900177555.1 Renilla reniformis
CAATAATAAAAGCAACAGCAAATAAAACGACAGCCACTGTTACTGCAATGATGATTGTAGTTTCGTTTCCTAAAGTGGTTGACAAAATATTAATTCGGCAATAACTTATATCGAAAAACTTCTATAAAGACTGTCATAAAAAGGAAGTGTTTACGGATCGCGAAAATCCAATGTTGAGTAGTCGCGCCAATCAAAATGGCGAAACCCATGGAGAAGCGGGACCACATTATGAGATTTTTCATTTTTGTACTGAACGATTGGAATTTTTCTCAGTTAAAAATAACATTTTGCAGTTCTAAACATTATTTCCATGCACAAAACAAAAATCGACCTCAACATCCATACATTACACTAAGCGATCACAACAAAAGTAATACATTTTTAGAATACTCACCGTCACTCTCTTTCATAGTCTTTACATTCACTTTTTCACTTCTTTCGCCTTTTCCAAACTTGTTTTCGCATCGGACAAATATATTATAAAAAGTATCACTTTTCAAATTGCTCAACAATATATTAGATTCCGAATAAGTCGTTTCTGCCTTTAGTAACGAGGTTTCACCAACAATATGGTATTCTATATGGTACGATGTTATTGAAAAGCTGTTTGAGAAATCAGGAGGTGTCCATTTTAACAACAGCTCTGTTTGTTTGACATTCTCGGAAGAAACCGGGGATGGTGGTGGCGGCGCTTCTAATAAAGGAAATTTAAACAATGAATAGTGAATATATTGAATATTTCTCTTGAATTTCTTTGTCGAAAAAATAGTGAAAGCATTTCATTTCACGGTCAGGTTAACGCCTGAAGCATGATTAGAGTAAACATGTATTTGTCATCGGTGGTCATAATTAGCGATGATAATAATAATAGAGGCTTGCACAGTTACTTCACTAGTAATTGTAAAATTGCTGGTGAATTCACTTATAATTAAGATGATTAATATTAATAAATAATGAAATTAATTAAATAAATTATAATTAGTAATTCTTGAATTGGAACAATTAGAGATACGATAGTTACCCTTTATGGTAGGATTCTTTATTTGCAAACCTCCCAAAGAACCATCGCTACCACCTGTCACCAAAATTCCTGTTACCGCAGCGACTTCTCTAGATTTTGTGGTCGGTGTTTCGCTTCGGTACGTGACAAGAAAATCAATATCAATAGAACTCGAGCCATTTCTTAAAATTGGAAACACTACGTTTTATATCACAGCGTTGTCAATTTATGAAAGCATTCAATATTTGTTCACCTCAATCCTAATACAATAACCTTTGAAAATTTTGCATCATCATCAAAAACTTTAGTAAGCTAAAAAATAAATAAGCAATGCATATCACCTCAGGGGACATCGATTTGTCACATATTCATAAAATTATAGATATTTAGATGTGGTCTTCTATCAATAAGAAAATATTAGAAAAACAACTTTCTGGTTTAAAACTTAATAGCACCAATAACAACTGTTTAAAATCATTCACGTGTTGAAAATATTGATTCCATACCTCTCGAGTTATATACGCCACAAACAGCTTATATTGTGGTGAACTTTTGTTTAGCAGTTCTTCTTCAAATGGTGCAGTTATCGATATGCCAGCGTTAACTTCTACATAGCCTGGAGTTCAAAACAATTGGTTAACAAATTTCAAAGTAATATTATGTTGCATTGAGCATTGTGCAGGTGCGTGTTCCGGACTAGCTGTGTGAATGTATAATTGTTTTCAAGCTTATGATACTTTAACAGGTTGTTTTTATTTATCATTTAGATTATTTCAAGATAATTCACAATTATTGTGAATCATCTTAAAAAAACTGAAGAACCAATAAAAACAAACTTAAAGTATGACACGAGGACTTAGTATATTTGGAAAAAAACATAGATTTATTATATCAAGTGTTGTGACAATTTATGACCTTATCATTCTAATCGGTAATTGTAGAATACCCGTCCATTTTGTAACCTTCGCTCTCCTAATTATCAAATATCTTGTCAATTTACTTAAAATACGTCTAATAGGATTGCCTTGTCTTGTAAAACCTTTCAACTAAATCAAACCAAACGCAATGACAATATTTCATCTTTCAACTCTGAATACAAACCATTTTGAAATGATTTGTTTGGTTATTTCCAAGAGAAAACGTTGAAAAGTTGACGGGTATTCTACAATTGCTCCCTAATCGGTTCAAACAGGATTCAGGAACGTTGCAATTCTTTTCGAAATTGCTTTTTGTTTGTTCAACCCAGTGCAGAATATATAACTGAAGGTCCATGTGGTCCAGTCCAAGTGGAATCTTACAACTTTGTAAATTGATGGATATGAGCGTGCAAAATTGTCATTGTATAAGTTTTATAAGCGAGGGGCAGCTAGAGCTTCAATACATGGTACTTCAGAACCAATGAGGGCTTCTCTCTAAAATATGATGGCATCTGCATGTAGCTACAGAAGTTACAAAGAGTCTTCAAATCGACACAAAGCTGTTCACAACACCGTCTTTTCAATTCAGATTATTATACCTTCACAAAAAGTGCCGTTTCCAAGATAACCTTCATTACAAATGCAATTGAATTGATTCACTCCAAGATCCACACAAGTTGCGTTAGGAGAACAAGGTGTGGAAGAACATGGAACTAAAAATACAAAAACTGTATTTAAAACTACCTACGATTAATAAATTTAAAATATCATCACCCAGTTGATATTGATGAATTGAAATGTTCGTTTTTTTGCAAATGCAAATTGCAAAATTTATATTGCATTTATAAAAAAATTGTGTATTGATCCTTGTCGAACAACCACAACAAGTCTGTACACATCAGGGCGGCCTCCAGGAATTTTCAAAGGACCGCACAGTTGGGAGGAATACTCAATTACTGCATCGTCATCAATGGGAAAAGTATTTTCCTAACCTTTACATTCATCTCCAATGGCTTCAAAACCAGGAAGGCATTGACAATAAAAAGAACCAGGTCCAATATCCACGCATATCGCATTCACGGGACACAAAACACTGCTTTTTAAGCAGTCTTCCACTTTATAAAAATATTATAACTTTGTGAAAAAATGGAAATCACATTATCACGTGATAAACACAAGCTTCTCCTTGGATATTTCATAATTGTCGGCTAATATGAGAGCTGGTTTAATTTGTTAAATTAAACCTTGAAAATATTAACAAGTTTCTACATCATGTATATACATACATATTGTATATAGCAAATGAGACAATTTTTGATTAACTTTTAAACAAAAACGGGCTCACATGCGTGTTCAATTTAGTCCTTTTGCACACAGCAAAATTGAAGTTGAACTTTTGATTAATTTTTAAACAAAAATCAACTTGCAATTATTCTTAAAATGTCGAAAGTTGGCAAATACGTTTGAGGTTCATTACTAAGGTATACTTACCCAACTACCTCTGGCTAAGCACACTTACCAAAGAACTCTTTACTTTAAATAATAGTCACTCAACTTTTTTACCTTCTTTGATTAGTTTTTTTTCATATAAAGTACTGCGAAGACGGCATACCACAATTATTGGACAAAGGATTTTTGCACACCTTAGTGTTAGAACATAGTTCAACTATGATGCTTGATAGTGCTGATAGAGATTGAACAAGTCTAATTCATTCTGGAAGCTCGTGGCTGTTGTTACAGTTAATTTGGCAAACATGTTACATGGCTATTCTTTGGAACAAGTCGAACAGATAAAAGTCAAGTTTAAATGTTTAACTGCCATGATTGAAGTTGTTGTTTGTAGTTTTAACTCAACGAAACGTCAACGAAAAATGTCGGCACCCGGAAATATATTAAAAATTCCTGTTTCCATTCCATTTATCAGACTTGTGGCAGAGTAGGCCTTCAGAAAAAGTTAAAGTTACTTATATATAGCTCTGTGGTTGCTACATTCCTTGCCTTCACCCATGATCGTCGAGCCTGCGTCCTTTCCACTGCCCTTAGTTCTGCAGTCGTTTTCGCTTATCCAATTTTCTCTTCTCACTTCTCACTTCTGCAGTTCCCGTGTGTTACTGCAATATGCCGCACTGCAAATAAAGCATACTAATTATATCAAAACACAAAGAAAATCAAAAGCGTGTCGACTATTTCAGCTGTAATTGAATAGCAGCAAACAGTGTTCATGATATATGTTTCAACCATAAAATTAACTTAAAATTCCAGGACTGTTCTCGACAATGAATAGGTTTATATCTCTTCACAGTACATTTTATATTTTCATCAATTACTAAATACATTTGTTAACAGAAGAAAGTTAGTTTGATATGTTACTTTGATATGTTATGTTTAAATAAATATGATATTTTAAGTTTGATATGAAAGTTAGTTTGATACGTTACTCACAATTTTATTTATCAAAGATATCAATATTTCGACAGTTATTGAAACAGTTTGTGAAATAGGTAATATGATATTAACGACACTTGCGAATGTGTCAAAAGTAGCAATCCCACCTTTCTTCCATTATAGCGAACAATTGTTGCTTCATAATTTTTAATTAATAAATGAGGAAGTTAACATTTTGGTATGCACGTTGTCATGGTAAATACATCTTTCCATTGTTGGAAATGTACAATTAATTAGAGCCTCGAATGTTCCACGCTAAACGATGTAAAATTAACGTAGATGTGTTCAAACATGTACTCTGTCTGTTATCTGAATATTACAAAGAATCTTAATCGAACGCATTTGTTCATTATCATACAAATATTTTCTCAATGATAGTTTCATTTTTTAGACCCTTTTCCAACTCAATTTCACTTCCATGCCAATTGAGACATCTCATGCATTATGGACATGACCAACCTACTCTTGGACGACCAAGACTCCCGCCTGGCGGAAGTAACTGCAAGAAAAAACTATTTGAATTTTGAAACAACGAAACCCATCATTATCACATCGAGGAAATGATGTCTAGGATAGCTATTATTTTAATTCTTTTGGAATGATATATCATTTATAAACTCTTCACAGGGGGGGTAGCATTACAACATGATGACACCTCCATTTCGGGTGGATATTTTACCGAGTCCCCCTTTCACTTAGACTAAATTAGTACATGATAAATATTAATATAACATCACACGTTGTTAACACGAAATATAACTTGGCTTGGATATGTGTATATAATATGTTTGACATATTATACGCCTTGATAATATTTATATAATATAACATTGATTCGCCCTGCATCATGTTCAGATTCTGATTTTTCGCCTTGCAAAATGAGATCTCTATTTACAAAGTAGCAGTACTGCCTCTAAGCATATATAGTTTGTTTTCAAAGAATACCAAGACCAAATAAAGAATTTGTAGTAGTCCGTTGATTAATTGAATCTAAAATGAAATAAGGCAGTAAAGTTTAATTGATAGTAAATTTTCCAGGATGTTTCAAAGTGGTGCTCCATTGGGCGGGTTTATTGGAGAGTAGCAGTAGTTGAAAAGTCGGATCACTTTTATTCATTGACCTAGAATGGTATCTTGATTAACTGTTAATAACTAGTATAATTATATAACATAATAGGTACGTTAAAAAAGTATTTTTCAAATATTAGAAAGTATTAAAAAATTAGAAAGCAATAACTTACATTGATCAATGCACGTTTTTTGATCATTGGAAATTTTATAATTTCTCGGACACCGACATGAGAACTGTTTATTTCGTCGTGGACTCAGCAAACACAAATGACTACAGCCACCATTATAAATTGCACAGGGATTTCTGGGAACTGAAAAACAAAAAAGTTTATCTCAATGGTTTATTCATATGAATGAAGTTGACATAGACTAGTTGCGTAACAATGGGCGAAACAAAACGCTTCAGCAAGTGTTGTTCAATATTCTGACTGCAAACATAGCTTCTAAATTTTCACAGCCATTTGTCGCTGGAAGTTACAACAAATTCAATAGTGCTTGGATATTCACACATAATTTGTTACTCATTGAATCATAAATAGTTGTACATCGTCATCACAAGGTATTAAACATGACCTAATATGGTGCTGCCTATGTGGTAGCAAGTGGAGTGACCAAGATTACAATGATGCGTACCACTTTTCTTTCATTTAAAATAAACACAGTACAGGCTAACACATGGGTCGGGCTAACACATTCAGAAAATACCAGTGCTTTTAGCACTGCTTTGCTTTTCTCCAATAAACACTGCAAGCAATGTTCAAGTGTTGTTCAACAAGCCATGTTCGCGTTAGATAGTCATATATAATGAAACCATCAATTTATTACCTTGCTTCTGTCGATCTTTGTCAAAGAACACCAGTCCAGTTGGTTCTGTAGTTCTGTCAACCACTACATCATCTGTATTCTCATCATCTATTTTATAAACTTTACCATATAGCCAGTCAGAATAATAGATATGTTGCTTAAAGAATGTTATTGCAAAGGGCTGCATTCGTTTTTCTAAAATTGTGTGCCGAGTTTGACCAGAGATACTCATCTTTTCTAAACGCCCATATTTAGCATCAATCCAATAAAGTATATCATATTGATAATCGATTGTCAAAGCATTTGGCCATTGTAAACTACCAGCGACTTTACGATATTCATCTTTGTCACCATCCATTCCAGTTACAGCAATATGAGCAGGATATCCCCAATCAGTCCAGAATAGTTTACTAAAACAATGATAT
The DNA here is from genome assembly GCA_900177555.1 of Renilla reniformis. NCBI lineage: Eukaryota > Metazoa > Cnidaria > Anthozoa > Scleralcyonacea > Renillidae > Renilla > Renilla reniformis. The sequence goes on from FXAL01061679.1 coordinate 6,663, forward strand.
AGACATGAAATATGATAATTGACAGAGTTTCCACGTGAGTTTGTTCATATATTTTTTTTATTTCGATACCAAATACAATACTGAGATACTGCGTAATTTCAGTTACTAATTGGAACTATATCGCGGATCCCGGTGTCATTCATTTTGCGCTTTCAAGGACATGAATTTGCAGGGTACTTATTTGGTACGACACTGACCGGGCTAGTTGTAGTTATCTATAGAGGCCGATGTCGGTCTTCTGTGCAAGACAAATTCGCACTGGTCATGGTGTGTTGAAAAGTCCGTAATATTATACAGCACCGAAGCAGAACTTACCCAGATTTTGGATGGACAACTATTGCGCGTGGTTTAACAAGATCTCGATGCCATACTACGCAACGGTGTTTATTATTCACGTCGTAAACATAAATTTTTCTCAATCTGCTGTCTACCCAATATATTTTATTGGTAATCCAGTCAAAAGCCAAGCCTTCCGGCGTTTTAACATGGGTGTCAACCAATGTTTCTTTTTTTAACACTTCACCTTCTTTGTTTAAAGCAAGTTTCATAATCGCATTCAATTTTGTGTCAGCAAAATAAACAAAACCATTTTTAACATCCACATCTATACCGGTAACTGATTGGACTTTGGTAAGAATTTTACTATTTCCAGTTGTTAAATCGTTCAATCCAATGTAATCTTTACGAACACCAAACACCAATAGAGGTTTGTGTGTTACTAAAAATCAAACCAACATTAAAGGTAGATACTGATATAGGTTCGCTAATTATCCATGCCAAAATATAATAATATTTTATCAAAATTTGATGGAAATTGATTGACCAGCTAGGCCCTTCAACGGCCAACGCAACCCTGGAACTTCATTGATTGATTGATTGATTGATTGATTGATTGGTGAATTTGTCAACTAACTAAGTTGAGATTAACTTATACGAGAGACAAAAAGCACGATCTAGTTTATAATATGGAAATAGATCTACAAATTTCAGTCCTTTAATAAATAACTGTCATTGTTTTCGGTGTTGCTACTTGCTTCCCATACTTACAGCAATAGTGTTCGTCTGTGTTATCAGCACAGTCTATTTTACCATCGCATTTTTTCGCTATGTCAATACAGAATCCACCATCACAACGGAACTGTTTGCTTGAACAAGAAGCAGCAACTAGAAAACAGAAAGCAATTTACTTCAAATCTGGAATGTCATTCACAAAAATATACGGAAAAAATCAAATTTGGGGTACAACTGAATTTTTAAAAAATATGAACTGCACCTCTATTGTTACATGACTTTTGATCTCGAGCTAGCTGAAGTTCAGAAGGACAGTGGCACGAGTAACGCTTTGATCGACTTGATAACAGACAAAGATGACTACATCCACCATTATTTATTGTGCATTCGCTGTAAACTATAGAAAACAAATCACGGTACCAATCAATTTGGAGCATGAGAAGTAAAGAATTTAACGTAAACTGAAAAGGATACGCTGATAGAGAAAAGGAAAGAAACTAAACTGCGACGCAAGTGCAAGCGAGATAACAGATAGATAACAAAAGATTACTTCTTCTCAGCGAAACAACATAAGCAAGAACTTCCAAATAGCCTTACCTGGTACTTGTTTTCTTCCTTCGTAATAAGTTATTCCCAAAGGTAATTGTGGTAATCTTTTTGAACGTCTTATATATTGTGTATCCGCTCCTTTTTCAAGCATATCTATTGTTTGCGATTCCCAGTTTGTCCAGTAAATATACCTGGCGCTTACGGTTATAGAGAAAGGATAACCTGCATTGGAAAATGCATGTCGATTACTTCCATCTAAATCACAATGCTCTATCTTGCGTAATGAAGCATCTGCCCACCAAATAGTATCAGTAACATAGTCAATTGTTATACTATTTGGCCACTTGATTCTTGTGTTGATAATAGCTATTCTCGTTTCAGGATCACCATCCATACTTATACGTGATATACGTGGTTTATCACCCCATTCGGTCCAAAAAAGATAACTGAAAGAATTATTCATAATTAGACATTCGTTTTGAAGGACGCGTAAACGTATTGCGTACGCAATGGCAGCGATCTCCAGTTATAAGATAACTACTTGTGTGAATCTCTGTGGTCGGTTTTACGACGCGCGTTCAGCTTAAACGTTGGATAAGCGAATTTTAGAAAACATCCCAGTTCATCTTGTGAATGAAAGAAGTTGACTTTTTAATAAAATAAATTGATGGACAAAAATGTTTAAAGATTAGATTAAAAAATAATAGTTTGCTTCAATGTTCAATGAATCGACAAACGTGATTGGCATTTTTAACTTATCCACCAGATAAGTTAAACGGCCTTTGTACAACCGGTCCCTGCTTTCTAAATTGACATGGATGAAGTTGAATGCTCTGTTGCAGGTGGTTAATCCTAAGCCTGTCGTTGGGCTGTCCCCAGAATAATCATGCCCCGTCAAGTGTTTCCAAAATGTCAAAGATTGACATAGTAACATACCGCAAGTCGCAACAACAATGTCTTATTAAAAAATAAAATAAAGTATTGTGCATATCTGGGCTTGTTACTACCAGGTTGTTCGAAGCGCGTTTAGCTTATCCGGCGGATGAGTAAAAAATTCCAAGCATATTTGTAGATTCATTGAACAAGCAAACTACTATCCAAACAGAACAAATGTTCTTTAAATTATATATTTTATTCCAAAAAACTCATTATAATCACAAGATGAATTCTTGAATATTTTTAAACATTTGCTTATCCAACGCTTAAACGCGCTTCGAACAACCGACCCCAGTGACAATAAGTTACTGAGATGACTTACCCCGCTGGATGGACAACAATACCACGTGGTTTGTTCAAATCATTTGCAATTAAAACTCTCCTGTAATCCCCTTCTAATGTTGCAACTTCAATTGTTGATGATAAGCTATCAGTCCAGTATAAATTACGACCCATCCAATCAACTGCTATTCCTTCAACCAAACCAGGATTAATATTCAAAACTTCTTTAACTTTTCTACTATTGATGTCGGCTTTTTTTATTTTTCCATATTTGGCATCACTCCAATATACTGTTTGTGTTTGAATGTCAACGTCCACTGCAACAATCCCAGCACTTGTTGATTTGTATATGCGGCCACTTGGTTCTAAGTCATTTGAAATCTTTGTAATACTTGTTTTACTTGTCATAATCAGAGAAGGATTTTTTACTGCAAAGAAACAACAGTGAAATATTGTAAGCTTTCTTATCAAAAACTATACGCTTTATGTCAGAATTTTTATCAATCTCAGGGTTCCTGTTTATCAGGAACCTAATAACCCGAAGTCGGAGATCAATATAGTCAAAAGCCATTGTGACGTTCGTATCTTGTTTATCTTAGCATATATAGCAGAAGACAATTAATAATAAAGCGTTGTTTAAAAATATTCGTGTCCGCTTCTACTTTCAAACATTGAATGTTGAGAAAAAAACTGGACGTTCTTTAATCCTTCGACTCGAGGTAGACATATAGTAGTTTTTAAAAGCTGTTTAAACGTTTGAAAACTACTTGTATCAGAGGCTGTCCTCATCGAAAAAAAGACAATTTTACCAACATAATAACATTGCTAGACAACATTGCTAGACAAAGTTAGTATATGTATGTTCCGATCGACAGTGAAGAAAAAGACCAAATGATGATTATATACGCTGTACGCGATAGTATAAAAACAGGAGTGTCTTAGGCACTAGTCACAACAAAAGCATTTCAAGGAATTGGTTGATACCTAGTTCCAAAAGAAATTTCACTGCGGTAAAATCACGGTAAATACTACGTGCAGAAATAATGGACTAAATGTTCAAATCTCTTTGAAATGTTTAAAATATTTGTAATTTATTTTATTTACCACAGTCCACTTCGTCACTTCCGTCAGTACAATCTCTCAATTGATCACAAACCCAGTTACTGTTGATGCACAAACCAGTTATTGCACATTGGAATTCGTGTTTGAGACACGCGTTTGCATGATTCACGTTGCTTTGGGTTGGGTACGCAATCGTTGCAGTGGGTTCTGAAAAAAGAAATAAAACAAATTGGCTACCGCTTACGTTATCAAAGAGAGCTCCACGAGACCTATGTAGCTCCTTTCAAATACCACCCGTCGCTACATAATATTTCAAATTCATATTGAAATTTAATAGTTCAAGTTTATAAAATGTGACTCTTTGAAAAGTTATAAAATAGGAAATCTGTAGGAAAGTTAAATGATCGGAATATCGGAAAGATCTTTTTAATATTCTTATTTTAGGAATGTACATAAAAGACATACCATCGCATTTTGTTTCATCTGAATTATCACCACAATCATTATCACCATCACATCTCCATGCTTTGAAAGTACAGTCACCATTTTCACATAAGAATTGGTCGTAACTACACGCTAAAAAATAACCATTATAGTAATAACAATATATAATTCGATGGCATAATTTCAGTTTTTCATAATTTTGGGTGCGCCAGATGTAGCTCGTTTGACCACCATTTTGAATCCAAAATGGATCAAGATGGGACGGAGAGTGAGAAGAAGGCAGAGACAAAAACTTATTTCTAATCAGCGTCCATACATTAAGAATCATCGCGCGAAACAAAAATTACCTGCATAAGCTATATTCGGTTGTGCAGTACTTTCTTCTGTCACATGTTCTGCCGTAGTTTGTATGGTGGTTGGAGAATCTGTAGTGGTTGGTGCCATTGTTGTAGCTTCTTCTATCAAATATTAGTTATGAAATTATTATGATTATAATAATCATTATAATATGAATATTATATAAATCTACAATCCAAAATGCATTATCATTCTTTTTTACCGACAAAATAAACATGTATCGTCTGAGGTCAGGTCCGTGGTGAGACTTTTAGATAAAATGCAAAAGATATCAGTCAGAATACAGCAGATAAAATATTGAATAATTTTCATCTAGGTTAGGAATAATCTATATTTGAGATGCAACTGGGTCCCGAATTGTTTTCACTGACTTATTCTGGAACAATAAATTTTTTTATCAAGTTATAGGCAAGGTACTTATTGCATGATGAAATGGAAACTTTTACATTGCCAGAAAGTATTGAAAAATGACGAAATTTTATTCACTCCTTCAAAAGGTTCAGCACTTTTTCTGAATACATTATGTTCCACGGCAGTGAAAATGTATATACCTGTCGTTGTAGCTTCTGTGGTTGGCAGTGCCGTGATTGCTTCGGTTGTCGGATCTAAAATTAGCATTGATAGAAAACCAGGAAATTTAATTTTATGGACAATGATCCCGCTCCAGTTATTCAAATCATAGTAGGTGCTTACCACAGCCCGTCTCATCCGACGAATCTTTACAATCAACAAACTTATCACACCTCCATTTTAGAGGTATGCATTTTAACTCCCCAACGCATTCAAATTCTGTTGACGAGCAAGCAGCTGTCGTAGGTGGAACTGTAGTTGGCTTTTTCGTTGTCGTTGGAAGAACAGTAGTTTGCATTTTTGCTGTCGTTGTTTGACCTAGAAATAGTAACTAAATATAGAAAAGAGCAGTAAAGAGCATTGGGGAAATATCGAAAAATCAATATATACTATATATGGGTATTTCTAATTCAAAGTTTCAAACATCATGATGTTTAGGTTTAAAATAGATGAGCGCGACAAATACTCGTCATACTACAGGCCTCACTGCTAGCATGGTATTCATAATATAGCTACTTTCAAGATACAACCTATTTGATTACGTCTTATTTAAAATAAACGCTTACCGCAATTTTCCTCATCAGAATTGTCTCCACAATCATCACGTGAATCACAAACCCAAAAACTTTCCAAACATATGCCATTCTTACATTTGAATGGACATGCTTGTTCTGTTGCACCTGTGATTGAAAAAATAGAAACAAATGGATGAGTGCCACACGGAGCGTGTGTTCTGTAATTATGATGTGACTTTTACAGCAAAAAAGCTCAGGTCAAATTCGTTCGGCGTATGTTTAACGCGCATATAAACAATTTCTGAAGTTGTGTCACGGAAATTGAGTAGAATGTTTATCGCCGACTCCAAGATTGCCAAGCGTGAAATAACGATTTTGCCGCTATTGCTTCTCCAAGCTGCTTCAGCTATATTGGTGCAAAATAACTAGACATTAAGCGAAACAGCATCAAAATATTTTGTATTTTGCATGAAAATGAACTTCGACCGTGCGCAGATGAGACTTGACATCAAGTCTCAGTTTGACTTGGCTATTGATATCCCTGTGTCAGTGATATCAGTTATTCGCACAAACTAAAGCTTCGTGTTTTACACTAACTCAAAAACGTATAATCGTAGCAAATTGCACAAAAAAACATATACAATATAGCCGAGTTTAGAAGTTACACCATACGCGATCTTCAATTTAAAAACAATCCCGGGGTATGAAAGTGTATTGCGAAAAACCCACAGATGCTTGTTCTTTTTCAAGTAACGCTGTTTAAAAAAATCCCAACACCAGTCTATGGCACCAGTCTACCATTTTGACATATTTATCAGTGTGAGTATAATTATAGTTTTTGATGATATGAATACCGAGATATACTTCTGGTAAGTTTAACAATACGAAGGTGACAATCTGGAATATTGACTTGGTGTGTCTCACGAAGTGGAAAAGTAATTATGATTAGGAAGGGTTATGCTTTTCATAACAATGCATTGTACTGGAATGATGAAATGTAACCGTAGTACTGGTACAATTCGCCTCGTTCCATCTTCTAATAACATTGAAGTTGAACGAATTCCTTATACCATACACAGGCATGACAACTAATGCTATACGTATGAGTGAAATATATACGTACAGAGGCAGCAAAAGGATTGCGATGTTGCTTTTATCTTACACGTATGTATGTGCATGTAACATTTAAAAAAAACAGACAAGAGATAAAGGTATAACGACTATTTATTTTGGGATACAAATTCAGTGAGTAGCAACCTAACCCATTGTGTCTAACCTAACCCTTGTCTGTCGCAAAGGTCATCGCTACAGAAGTTCAAAGATGCGTAGACAGTGTTGGTGTTGTAAGTTCCATCGAGTGAGTGTATCGGGTGTTAAAAACATTCTAGGCTAGAGGACAATTTTCTTATTCGCTGAATTATTGTTGTTTACTCATGAGTTAGATATTATAATAATGTTTATCCAATTTGGTATATTCGGTGGTTATAATACAGGCACCGACATGTACGTGTATAAAACGTATTGGTTCATCGAAGCACACAAAACCTCCCGTGCAATGAATTGAAAAGACTTTCCCTAAAAAACGCGTTGTCACGGGAGAAGATAAACTTTTTAACAATATCTATTCAAATCACGTATGTTCTCAAAACAAAATTATATTATAAAAAAGTTCACATAAATATATATTGTATGTAGGTATATGCAATGAAAATACTCAACGAATGAAGCACATGTAGCTGGTATATTATGGTGTCTATAGAGTAGAAAATAGCTGAATTGTTTTATGAGTGCCTGGCTGGCAATGGCCAACAATTATTTAACAAGACGGTGTTCAGTTTAGACCTTTTTCTATTTCATATAT
>FXAL01061897.1:0-13447 GCA_900177555.1 Renilla reniformis
ACGTCATAAAGTAGTAATCCTTCGCTCTTTTCGCGTTCGCTCCGGGATAACACTTGGAGATCTTTGTTCGCGGGAATTTTTGAATTCAGACAGGAGAATGTGTGTATGTAAAAGTACATGTACATACATGTTGTTTTCAAATTGCTCTGAAGACGGTCAGAGTTAAGAGGTCAAGAATGATAGCTTAGCAATAAAGTAAAACATTGTGTATATCCACAAACTTTTTCTATCTGAAACCATCTACTTGTAAAATCTACCTGAGTTGCTATGCCAACAGGGCAAGTGTTCAAGTGACATTTCCTCATCATGGTGCAACCAAGTGCTATTAGCGGTGCCGTGGAGAACGCGTATTCATCAGCCCCAAGCAATGCGGCAAAGACCACATCGCGTCCTAAATACAGAAAAACATCCACTTTTTACAATCCTACCACTTTCATTAACTAATTTTATTTTCACAAATCACAGGCGAAAGTTGACAGCCAAGATGAAGAAAAACTTTGGCTAGGCTCAGTCTGTTTGACCAACCGTATTTCAAAGTATGTTGCCTATTCAATATCTTGGTGGATTCTTGTTGGATTCATCACAAGGAGATTTTTTGTCATAAACAATGGAAAACTGTTTTCCAATTCTCCTTGTGATGTCATATCAGGCAACTTTCACAACATTGTCTATCAAGATTCATGTTTCCGATAGGCAATTATATATAATTAGACCAATATCCTAAAACATAAAAACTGCCTAACTTTGATAGGCACACCTTAAGCTCATGTCAAAACACGACGTATGAACTTCGCCTTACCAGTTCGTAGTTGACCATCAGTTTGGAGTACCACCCTTCGTCGTAGGTCATTCATAACTAGTGTCTGGTGAGTCTCGGATAAGCCCAGTTCCCATGGCAACCCAGCATGCTTGATCCCAGTCCAGGAGCTCGCCCCAGTGCCACCATCGTGACCAGATATCACAATATGTTCAGCGTGGCCCTATTATATGAAGTCAAGTACGAGTTAAGCCTGATGACAATGTTCCTACAAGTGAACTGGACTGGAACGATAACAGCTATGATTTATAGTGTGATTGGTTGAACTCAGTGAACTCTTGGTACGCACGCATTCACTGTAACTGGAACAATAACAGAGGACAAAAAGTGTAGTCTGTGTACTAGTCAGCATATTCATTACATGGTCGCGGGTATTCTTCACAAAAGGGAATAAGACAGACGTCCAAACAGCAAATATGACGCTCAAAAAACTGGCATCCAAACAGTGTGAAAAATCCCAATCAAGTCTTCATATTATTCTCTTTGAGAAATGGGACCATTCCAGATTAAAGTAAATGCGCACGTGCGTATCTCGAGCCCCCTGAATGAACTTTGTAGGTATAAAACACGCGTGTTCTTGCGTGGTCTCCAGATTGTCTTTGCGGAATGGCGTACAATAAATCATATTTTTCGTACAAATAATCGTACAAGTAAAAAGAATAGAATAACTAAAAAAAATCAAAACACGAGGGGAAGACCAGATGACTTAGTGTTCAGCCACGGTCTGTTATGAATAAAAAATACAGCAATAAACAAGGATACACGCGCGGTTTTCGGTGAAACTTTTCAAATAGCTTAAAAATAAATATCATTTTCAATTAAAATTATTTTACTAGAAGTTATTCCAACATAATAGTTTTTCATATATAATTTTTCAATGAACAACGAAGAGCTGCTTCATACAAATTGAAACGTAATCATTCATTATCAAAAGAAACGTAATCTTCGAACGATCTAAGTCGGGAAGAAACGAAGACTTGTTCAATCTGGCAATACCTTGTAATTTCAGTGTTTTAGGCGAAAAGCTGATCCCAGACCGTATAGTGGTTGCAATTCGACATAAAGCGTTGTCAGGGAAATTGCAACTTGAGGCAGATTTGACTTCGAAAAAGCAATGTACTTTGCGAGACAGCAAGAAACCGTCAGAAAACAACAAGAAATTCTTCGTGGCGATGGTACACAACATATTGATGCCGTAAAAGTAGGAAAGTTGCACGGGATGAGAAAGAACTACACAAAAGTTAGTGCCAAACCAAATACTAAAGAGCAATAAACTTTACAGCAAAATAAAGGACACGTGCTTGAGAACTTGGCACCCGAAGAAGGACGTCCAGGTTATTAACAAACGACTCCTGTGCGGTATTTTGACAGGAAGTGAACAATTTCAAATATGTATGAATAATATCTTAGAAATTGATGCATCATTAGTCCACGGAGAGTCACAAAACCAATATGATGTCAGATTGCATATGGTAGTGAGAAGACTCGAAGAGTCACTTTAGACAAGAGTAAATGTTTATTAGACTGAGACTGCCGCCATTAAAGGAGAGCTGAGTACTGCTTATAAAATCACGAAACAGCTTTGCGGTAGCTACTCCAGCCACTCACCACCAGTTAAAGCTAAGGACGGCTCTATCTTGACCACTGAGCGTGAACAAACAACCAGATGGGTCTAGCACTTTCAGGAAGTTCTTAACCAACCTGAACCAGAGGAGCCAGAAAATCCCTTACCACCGCAAGACCTTCTTAACATCAATACATGCCCTCATACTGCTCTTGAGATTGGAGAAACCATAAGAACCATGAAGAATGGCAACACACCCGGTATAGACTCCATCCATGCCGAGATGCATCAAGCTGACCTTGGCACCACAAAAACTGTGCTACTTGACCTCTTCAGCAAGATTTGGGACTCGAGCGTCATCCCACAAGACTGGACAAAAGGTCTTATTATCAAACTCCCAAAGAAAGGCAACCTGTAACACTGTGATAATTGACGTGGTATAACTCTTCTCTCCTGCCCCAAGCAAGGCATATTGTAAGATCCTTCTTCGGCGTATTGATTCAGCTATCGACTGCAGTTTGAGGCAAGAACAGGCTGGATTCTACAAGGGACGAGGATGTATAGATCAGATCTTTACACTGGGAAACATCATTGAACAATGTCTGGAATGGAATGCTCCCTTGTACTTAAAATTTATAGACTTTAGGAAAGCGTTTGATATTGTACACAGAGACTCTCTGGATGATCTTGGAGTCCTATGGGATCCCTGGCAAGATCATTACACTTATCAACCTGTTCTACAGTAATTTTGAATGCTGTGTCATTACTAACAATCAGAACAACATCAGAACCATTTCCAGCGAATCCCGGCGTTCGTCAAGGATGCATCTTGTCGACCATATTATTCTTAGTGACCATTGGTTGGATTCTGCGGCAAACAACATCAGACAAGGCTAGAGGGATACAATGGACTCCTTTCTCCCACCTTGAAGACTTAGATTTTGCTAAAGACCTAGAAGTTTTCTTTTCAAGAAGTGATCGTCTGCAAGAGAAAACTGATAGACTGCAGAAGATATGCCGTATCTTTTGGCCTCAGAAAATATCCAACAAAGATCTTTACTATAAGACGGGTTTCTATAACATCATTCAGGAGATCAAACGCCGCCGTCTAAAATGGCTTGGCCATGTTCTCAGGGACAACAACGTATCCCTAAAACACCAACCATGTGAACACCTATTGGGAAGCACAAGCCTGGGCGGCCTAAAACAACTTGGCGCAGAACCATCCGGGCTGAGTTGGAAGAGATGGGACTGACTTGGGGCGAGGCAATAAAGATTGCTAAAGACCGCCTGGAGTGGCGTCACCTTGTCGCGGCTCTATTTCCCATTAGGAAAGATGGGGATAATGAATGAAATGTTTATTCAGTGTACCCAATGTCAAGGCGTTAGGTCATGTCATATCAGCCAAGGGGATATCACCAGATCCCGATAACATTAAGGCCATTGAGAACATACTGTACCTCAAAATGTAGCTGAAGTGCGATCTTTTATGGGTATGGTAAATCAATTCAATAAACGTACAAATCATTTAGCATCATTTACCATTTGTTATTTTCTGTTGTTAAATCGAATACCCTTCGTGACTTATCACGCGAAGATTCATTTTCAGTTTGGTATTGACGCGATGAACAAAACAAAGCATATGATCAATTAAAGAAATGTTTAATTCTCGCTCCAATCTTAACTCTCTATGATCCCAATAAAGAGACTGAGATAATGCACCTTCTCACGGTGTAGGCGGAGTAGTATTACAAAATCATAAAAACGAGGAATGGAAAGCCGTTTCATATAGGTCACGAGCTCTGCGACACAGAATTGCAGTATAGCCAAACAGAAAAGGAATGCCTAGCATTCACTTGAGCATGCAAAAGGTCAAGTGATTGTATTTTAGATCAAAGCTAACCGAAAAAACGGATCATAAACCTCTAGTACCCTTACTGACCACGCATATCTTGGATCAAATACCACCTCGCATTCAAGGATTTCGGATGAGACTCGTGAGATTTAACCTAAAAAACGAATCATGTTCCTGGCAAGCAGATGTATATGAGTGATGCTCTATTAAGACTCATGACGCGATCATGAATTACAACTGTTAACCGAGAGCTTCCTCTAATTGAGAAAGATCTGATAAACGCATTCATAGGTACCGTAGTTGAATTATTGCCAGTTTCGGTTACAAAACTTAGAGAAATTTTGAACCCCAAGAAGTTAATGAAGTTTGAAAGTAAAGTAAAATAATAGTATCTTGAAGGATGGCCAGAAAAACACATTCTCACCGTTGTTCAAAGCTTAATAATGGAATGAAAAAGAATATTGATTCCATCAAACCTACGATTAGACTTCCTGGACAAATTTCACCAAGGTCATTTGGGAATTAATAAGTGTCGAGAACGTGCGAAACAGTCGGTATGGTGGCCTGGCCTAGTGGTGCAGAATTGATTCCTGCATCACTTCCAGAAAGACCATGGCAAGTATTGGCAACAAGCTTCTGCAAACATGAGAAGGAAAGCTACTATTCACTTATGTTGAAGTAAGCGCCACGAAAAAAGACACCGCAGAGGAAGTGTGCAAATCAATGAAAGCAATATTTTCCCGACATGGAATCCTAGAGAAAGTTAGGTAGGATAAATTAATAGTGGTCAGTACTTGCAGTTTGCGAAAGATGGGGATTCGATGTAGCACACAGTAGCACGAATTTTATCAGTCCAATGGAGAAGTTGAACGCGCTGCCAATACCCTGAAACGACTTCTTAAAAAAAGTACAAAGAAAAGCCAACAAAGTTTTGTTGGCTTAAAGAGCTGTGGGTATTCCCCGGCAGAGTTGCTAATGGGAATAGAGTATGTACACGATTCCAGGCTTCAACAAATTGCTAACTCCCAAGTGGCCAAACTTGTACAGTTGCAAAAACGTGAAGCTCAAAACCACTTCTTTACTCCGGGAACTGAAGTTCGCATTACATCGCATCCAGAACGATGTAATAAGGAATGCTACTGACGCTCCGCGACAGTATGAAGTAGAGACACCCACAGGTTTAATCACAGGAAATCGTGTACAATTGGTTCATACAAGACCATACAAGGTGAGGTAGACGAATGTTCCAAGGTCCGGAAACTCAACATACTTTCAAGAACAAAATGTGCTGCTATACTGTCTTTAAATGCACGCGAGAATAGGGGAATTGATAAAAATAATAAAAAAAGTGGAACAGAACTTTAAAGAGGGACATGTTGTATTAGTAGTTAATTAGTATTCATGGTAAGTATAATATATCTTTTGCATATAAACCGTAGTTCGTGAATAAATAGTTAATACGTTTAGTAATTCAACAGGCATCACGGGGACATACTATATGACTGGAGCGAGTGCATTCGCCTGAATAGCGTGGTATCTATGACAACTGGATGTATTTACTCGTGGGAATTCTGCTGACCAATCGCGATCACCCGTTTCACTCCCTACTGAGTGTGAATATTCACGTTATATTGCCTTACTGGAGGATATTGGGTCAGCATCCATGGCAATAAACCTAAAGTCCGCTATTTTGGTGGCCATGCTGATTTGGAACTTATATTGGGAAACTTGCTCCAGTAAGATAAGTAGGTCGACATCCTTGTAATCATCCGTCATTTTAAATCCCTGATTAGCAGGATAACTTTAAATTTTGACTGTTTCGCAATTTCCCGTTTGGTCGAGTAATTTTGAAAACAGCCATTAAGAACGGTTATTATTACCATTCTCTTCATATCCGTTGTCCATTTTAATTGGTCAATTTACCTGCAAGTAACTGATAAAGCTCCAAGCATGCGCAATGTTTCAAAAATGTGTAAACAATGGCTTTTTGCCGAGTTGTATCAAAACCTTGTTGTTGTTCATTTTCTGAGAAAATGATAAAAATTATTGCTCGGCATCGGCAAATAATTGATCTGCTCGCAACCGACAAATCACGATATTTTTAAAACCGATTCCAATGATTGATAAATATTATATATACAGACTTTCATACCTTGGCAACACCAGCGGCGATAACACCGACTCCGACTTCAGACACCAACTTAACACTGATGCGCGACTTCGGATTTGAACATTTCAGATTGAAGATCAACTGAAAGTGAAACACATTGCGATTCAGAAACGGCAAGATTGTGTTTGTGAAAAAGTCCCCAGACTTTTTTTTCTTTTAGATTTTTCTTATTGGCTATTTAGGATATTTGAAGATTAGAGGTGAACTGCGTCTTGATTGGTTCATTCAGCTTTGAAATTACCAGAGTAACGTCCAAATAGGCCTATTTATGCAGCGAAACAAATTTTGACGATAATTTCAATGGCGAATAAACCCATTAAGACGATGTTTTCCATCAACAAAATATATTGTGAATCATCTTAATATAAACTGAATAATTAATCAAGACAAAATCTTAGTTGCTTGTATGCAGACGTATTTGCTCAAGTTAATTTGTCGACGTCAAATAACATAAGTTGAGTACAGTTTCCACTGAATGATTATATTGCGAATTGTCTTGGCTTGAAATGCATTTTGCATTCTTTATAAACATTCCGTAAAAATGACCTACCAAGACGCTCATACAAATACACGCGCCTTCAAAGATGCATACTAAAAGATGTTTATGAGCGTACATTTGGACCCGGGCAGTTTCAAGGACGGGAAAACATGTGCAATATTGAAAATAAAATAAAACGAATAACTAGTTCACACGAGGTCGTTGACGGGCATAGCAAAAATATCACAAATGACAATATGCTGAAGTCCTCACAAGATACCAGCACAGGTCCAAACATGTATGAATACTTATTTTAACCAGGACTAGCTGGTTAAAATAAAATAAAAAAAGTCTAGTTTTTGTATCTGTGTGATGACACAGATCTATTGCTATCTTTCGCGTGCGTTAAGTTTATTTTAGCCCAACCGACCATTTAGTGATCGGTTGAGACGATTTGTCTATTTAAATGAATGAATTTTGCCCAATGTCCGCTATATTACTTCCTTCCATACAAGTGAAACTCGTTAAATAAAATCATAGATGCACAAATTCTTGAATTTTTTTTCTGTTTATCTGCTTGCTGAGTTCGTAGCTTTTGTTGTTTGATTATGGCAACTGGGAATGCACCATCACCTTACTTCATTGTTCCTCCGGACAATGCTTTCGATCAAGCTATGGTGTCTTCGATGCTCTCCAGTGCCCGTTCTGCCACCCAACCCCAACCGTTCATCACCACTGAGAAATCGTTTTGCTTTCGTGATGTATCTATCTAGTTCGCAACTTCGCTGGGCAAACGTAATTATATCTAGTGTACCTAACTAGCTCGCTGGATAATCGGTTTGTCCAAGCCAACCGGGTTGCCTTTGCAATTTATTCTAACTAGCTCGCTCGGCAATTGGTTTGTCTTCGTAATTATAAGTGGGCATTAACTGGACTGAAGTTATTCAGTGAATTGACAACTGAGGAACCGCATTTTGTGTCACTGAGAACAGGAATAGAAGCCAATCCCACGTTTGATATCTGACACCATAATCAGGAAGTTCTCACAAGGTATTCACAGTACCAAAAAGGCTGCTGTAATCCATTCTAAAAACATCAGAAATCAATGAAACGTTCGCTACGGGCAGTGTCTTTGGACACTGCCGAAAATTTTAAGAAGATGGATATCTGTATCATATACAAGAAAATGTGCTCCATGCGTCGGAAAGAACTTAACATGAAAGTGAGGGCTATAGAGTCTTGAAGATTTGGATTCACGCCATATCAAGCTCCACGGGGTTGCCTCTCACTCAAAGCTTGCTCTTGGTAAACGAAAAATGCAACAGTTCCAGGACAAGATGAAAGACCAAGAAACAACTCTCCAGCTTCTTAGTCTATTGGGAGAACCAAAGCCGAATTTGATGTTTCTGCTTACATTGTGAGGCAGGCAAGAAAATATGTGAAAGAAAAAGGTATATTAGAGGTTCTAGTTTTATTAGATTTCCAAAGTTTTGTAGCCTGAGACTAAAATGGTGTGTGTTGGTTGGACGTTCTGGAACTCATTCAGTCTGCGTGTGCACCAAACATCAAAATATTGTTCTTATGATTTGTGCAGTCAATCCCAACAAAGATCACCATGAACTTATGGACATGATGGTCTGTAGCAGAGAATCGAAAGAGTACATGATTCACTGTTGTCCTAATTTCCAAGCTGACACACGAGCACTGGAAAACTATTTGCTTGAGCAACTTCACCCAGACATTGAGGATGGAGATAAACCATTAATACAGTTCCGGCAATGGACATCTGCTGACCGCTCAGACTTAGTACAGCAAATCTTGCCAGTCAAAAACGTTATTTCACTTCTCATTGAAAAACTTAATGCTTTGACAACACATTCATACATTGCTAAATCTCAAGCAAAGTGCAAGGAAGAGCTGAAAGAAAATGAGGTGATTGTTTTGGGAGATTTTGCAGAGAATTGTCAATTTGGTGTTGAAGATGAAGTTCAAGGATTTCCTTGGAATAAACAGTCTTGTATATCACATCCACCTGTTTTATATTATAGAAAGGATGATGTACTGCTGCAGAAATCTGTTTGTTTCATTTCAGATGATTTGAATCATGACACATGTTTTGTTTATGAAGTCCTAAAACAGACCGTGAATATAATCCGGGAGTACATTTGTCAGACACCACTTATTATGCACTACTTGAGTGATGGCTGTGCAGTGCAATGTAAAAATTGCAGAAACTTTATTAATATTTGCTTTCATGAGAAGGATTTTAATATACAATGTATGTGGACATTCCTCGCAACAAGTCATGGGAAATCCCCATGTGATGGTTTTGGGGGGACCTTGAACGCTAAACTGCAAAAGCTAGTCTTAATCGAACATTATCAGACCAAATTGTGAAAGCAAGAAGTAAAAGGTGTTCATGTTTTCCTCCTTTCATCTGAGGATATGATAACTGTCAGGAGTATGCTGAACAGAAGATATCAGAATGTATCTGCCAGTCACTAGAGGTTTTCATCAATTCCCTCAGAATGTGTGATTGCTGCCAAACGTGTTTCGGAAGACCATTCGTATGCTCTGGAATTTGATCTGTTGTTGGGGAAAAAACAGTCTGTTGACATTAAGTGGTGTATACAAAGGTTTTTGACTTTGTTGTCTGCTCATATGATGAGGAATACTGGGTCGGTCTCATAGGTCTCATGAGGAGCATAATGATGCCAAAGTGAAATTTATGCATCCAAGTTACCCAGCAAAATCTTTTTCCTGGCCAAAAAGGGATGATATATGTTTTCTGCCAATTATCAATATTGCTTGCGTCATTAGAGCGCCGATGACTGTCGCAGGAAAACAATACAAGCTCGACCGAAAGGACATTGAACAGGCAAAAGCAAAATAATTGAGGTGCAATTGAATTATTAAAATCAGTTGGTGTTGATTACTACAGTGATCATTATCTTTATTGCCATTTTTCTCAGCAAGTAGCAAGTACCAAGGACACTTGCTAGGAATCTTATCCATTTTTAAAGGTAACAGGCAAACCAAAAAAGAGGTTTATTTTCAATATATAATTTGATACTTCCTCAGTTCCCGAATATTATTGGGTTTTTTACCTGGAAAGTGTGCATTTGGAATCCAATTATGGTAGTTTTGACTCAATATCCTCAATATCCATATCCAGTTTTTATGGTTGTAGAGGTAAAAGAGCGAAAAGATGCATCGTATTTATGAAAATACGATGCATCTTTGCTTAACAAATTACAGGCAACTAAAGCTGATACCCCTTCTAGTCAAAATGTTAAGACGGATTATCTGAAGAACGGATAGAGGTACTGAGCTCAAATATGGCGAGCTTTCATATCTAACCTCTATCTTTGTTTGTTTGGTGCAAGTTTGGTTTCAATCTGAGAGAAGTGGGTGTTATTTCTAATTTTCACTTGTTGAATTGGTATGGAATGACTGCTTGGTAATTATATATAATGTACCCAAATAGGTTGCTTGGCAATCGGTTTTTCTTCGTAATTATTTCTAAAGTACCTACCTAGCTTGCTGGACAACCGGTTCGCCTTCGCAGTTTTAGTCAACTAGCTCGCTTGGCAATCGGTTTCTCTTTGTAATTATATCCAATGTACCAAACTAGCTGGCTGGACAATCCCTTTGTCCAAAGCAATCGGCTTGCCTTAGCAATTTATTCTAACTAGCTCGCTCAGCAATCATCACATCCAAAGTACCCAAATAGCCCGCTTGGCAATCAGCTTACCTTCGTAATCTTATTTAACTAACTCGCTAGACAGTTGGTTTGCCCTGGTAATAATAATAACTAGCTCGCTGAGCATTCGGTTTGCCTTTGTGACTTTATCTAAACTTTTGTTTACCTGGCTCGCAAGACAATTCAATTTGTCCAAAGCACTCGATGTGCCCTCGTGATTATAGTTAAAAATAGCCCGCTAGACAATCGGTGCCTTTGTATCTCATATCTGACTAACTAACAGTCGGCGTGGTCTCGGTACTGATATCTAGCATTCACCTGCATAAACCGGATCTCAACAGACCTCTAATTTTGTAGTAACAATTATTATTATCCATTCACATGCCACTAGTTAATTATTACTATCCGTTCACATGCCACTTTCCTTCGCTACTGGCATTTGCCTGTCGGGTTGATCTTTGTCTCGACCGTCCTTCTCATTCATTTCCGCACTAATCTCAGAATATAGGTCGCGTTATTGATCCTTTAATAGGGGCGGTTTGAGGCATTGGTATTTCGTTGTCAGAACTGCCTCTCTTGTCGAGTGGATTCACATAATATAAAAAACATGGCGCCTATCCTATGAAAGAGGCCCTAATCCTATGAAAAGGACGTCAGTACATACCAAACAGGGGGGGTTGGGACCGCCAGGACCCCTCCCTCTGGATCCGCTACTGCAGAAATGGTCCACGCGTTCCGATCTAGAGTCGCTTATTGACTCCCTTCCTCACGTGTTCAAAGTGCTGCCACCTGGTCGTTCATTTTCCTGATGATCAACTTGCTTAGACTATTTCGCTCACATAATCACCCGATCCGTTTGGATCGCGAGTTTCACTGCTGGCCCACGTGGTGGCTGAGCTGCCATGACTGGGATTGTGTGGCTTTTCCTGATGTGCTTACCGTTTTATCCGTCCCCGACTTAAAAATCACTTTGGATGCTGCTGGCGGGGTTGGTTATGATGGCCTGTTCGGAGGTGCCTGTTTCCATGGCCTCTGGCCAGCGTGGTCATCACAGACTGGCTCTAGCTGAGAGTCAACACTATTTTCCGATTCGAGCGCGAGATCTTCCTGGAGTGGACAATGGTGCCGCTGACGTTCTTTCTCGTTTTAACTTACAGATATTTCCGATACACCCCACCGCCGGTCCTTCATCGCTCATCAGCGGACTCCTACTGACAATCCAGTGTCGGATTTCTATCACTTTTCATTTGTGGATTAACTCAATTGTCTCGTCGAACTTACAATGCGGTTCAGTACAAGTAATGTCAAATCAACCCCACCCTTCCATCTCTCTCTCACACCCAGTCGTCACTTCCTGCTTCGGGTTATCAGCTCATGATGTTTGTGTTGTGGTTAGCCCTCAGGATATCCCTGTTGTCGGTGTCCACATATCTGTCCGCAGAAGATGCGTTGACCCTCCGCTGCATTACCCTCCATCGTGGGCATAATTTCTATTTGAGTCACCATTAAAAGGCCCAAACCAATATCTTTGGCGAAGGTTGTCATCTCTATATTGGTAGCTCAAGCAACGATGTATGCCAAGTCGGCGCACTTACTTGCTATCTCTATGCAATGGGGACTTTAACCGGACCTCTGTTCTGTTGGTCCGATTTGTCTCTGTTGACAGCTTCTCGTGTCAGCCGCTTACTCGGCACCATTCTACGCACCGCCGGATTATCTGGGTTTGTCTCAAAGTTTCAGGATTGGCGCAGCTACAACCGCCTTCGCCGCTGGTGTTCCGGACCACCTGATTCAAAAGCTGGGCGTTGGTCTAGAAAAGCTTACCACCTGCCTTTGCATGTGCTCGCACACGTATCTACGCTACTATAAACGAAGCTTTCACATAGCTATATGTACGCATTGCGTACCTATATTTAAAATAGGCAGTGAGCTATAACAACTCGTTGATCATAGGTGGCTGAACTCAGTATTTCTAGTCCATCGATGATTAAGAGTCCCTTGGTCGTGTGTCACAATTACTTGATGGTCCACAAGTTGCGTTGTCAAGCGTATAGTTGCCCGTCAAACGTTTCAATTCAAAATTTGTACGTTTGTAGGTTGTGGGTAGTATACACGGTGAGTAAAACACAACCATGTATCGCAAAATCACTTGATTGATTTTATAATCTCGTATAATCTCCAATGGAGTAGAATTATATAAGTTGTGCTAGGCTTACCTCGGCCAAGTCTTCAATAGAATAAATATCGTGATGTGGAGGTGGACTAATCAACGCCACACCTAATGTAGAATGACGAGTCTTGGCGATCTCTGGCGTAACCTGAAACAATAATGGCAACTTAAATTCCATGTAACATCAAATATCAGGCTGATTTCATTGGTTGTTTTCAAGATGATTCACAATATATTTAGTTATCATTCTCTTCATATCCATTCTCCATTTTGATTGGTCAATTCACCAGCAAATTACCGCATTCGAATAAGGCTCTGAACATGCTCATTATATTCAAAATTTCTAAACAACGGCCTCTCCGTTTGCCGAGCTTCTATCAAAACCTTGTTGTACAATCTGTGAGAGAATGATAAAACAGTTATTGGACTCGGTTTTCACAAAATGTCGTAATTTTCCGGTGGCTCCAGATCATTTATTTTCTCTGTCCCCAGCATTGGCAAATATTTGATCTGCTCGCCTGCAACAAATCATGGTATTTTGCTCAACCTCGTCCAATAATTGTAGAAAACAATGTCTCAACAGAAAAGCTATTTCCCGAGCAGCCAGGTGAAATATCCGACATAGTTAACGCTACACTGGCTTCAGAAGTTTTGTTGAATGTTACTTGAAAAGTAACTATTCAATGACCC